>LBNU01009083.1:2084-12862 GCA_014162995.1 Artemisia annua | reverse complement strand
CCTATCCCTATAATGTTTCTCCTATACTTTTATATATTATGTTGCACGAAGCTAACCCTTGATGTAGGAAAAGCCTTTGTAAGAATTTGATCCATGGATCCGCTAGATACTAAGGTGAATAAACAAGGGGATTTAATCACCATAGGGGAGCATTGAGCTAGGGGGAGCTCGGGAGTTTTTGAATACATAGCACGGAGTCTTTCTAATAATGGTGATAGAAGACTTCACTAGGATGATGCAAGCTCGCATTTGTGGGAAGATAGTAGTGTAATAAGGGGGAGTAGCGAGTGAATCCAAGAGAGAGCTCGAGGCAACTACCTTTTTGCTTCGACAAAAGGGGGAGAAGGGAGTGTAAACAGGTAACTTTTACATTTTATTGTGTGTTACGGTTTACATATTTGTCATCATCAAAAAGGGGGAGATTGTTAGTACAAATATTACGATATTTAAACTTAACGGTTTCTTCGGTTTTAATAATGACAAACATGTAACTCGTAATGCATAACATAAAATGCGCAAGGTACTTGTAAACACAAATCATCAATGCATATTTACATCAACACCTCTCGACGTCTCAAGTATGCTTCAACAAAGTCGTAGATTTTCATCCTGACGTAAATTACTCAAGGTATGTACAAACAAATCTACGACTTGACTAATGATCAAAAGATTATAGTTTTCTTTAAACTTCACATTTTTAATGTGACAAAACATTTTTTCAAAAATATATTTTACAAATTATTTTTGAATTAAAAAGAAATGTTTTAACTTGAAAAATAAGTTTAAAATCACCAACAGCTATTTCCCCCCCCCCCAAAACAGCTCCAAACTTCCCTAAATAAACCTTCCCCACTAAAGACAAACGGAGGAGCGTTTTCTTGACCCACGGTACCATTAAATACCCACGGCACCACTAAATTTAGTGGTGCCGTCCCAACTTTAGTGGTGCCGTCCCCCTATAACGGTCAGATTTCCATTTGCCTATAAATAGTGGACCATTTTACACTTCCAACTTGATTTTTCCAGCCACTTTTTTCTGGTCTAACCCCTTCTTAGTTAGGTCACTTTCTTTGATCATTTAGAGAGTCTTAGTTTGTTTTAGAGTGATCCAATCATCCATTCAAGTGATCACCTTCATTCCTCTTCTAGCCCAAGAGAAGAACACAAAGTATCAAGAAGATACAAAGTGTTAGAGTCATTGGGTAGTGCACTTGCATTACTTGTTGTAAGCTTGTTGTATCTTGATATACATCAAGTAGTCATTATCTTTTGTTGAGTCTTGTGAGAGTTGATCATTGTGATCTTGTTGAGATCTTGGAGATCTCTTGTAGCTAGTGAGCTTGTGTGTTGATCAAGTGGATCACGGGTAGATCGAGTGTAGATCATGTGGATCTTGTAGCTTGTGTGATGTGTGTGGATCAGGTAGATCGTGAGTAGATCGGGTAGATCGAGTGTAGATCATGTGGATCTTGTAGCTTGTGTGATGTGTGTGGATCGGGTAGATCGTGAGTAGATCGGGTAGATCGAGTGTAGATCATGTGGATCTTGTAGCTTGTGATGTGTGTGGATCGGGTAGATCGTGGTAGATTGGTACTATCTAAGATTAGTACTCGACATTTAGCTTAGTGTCGGAAAATAATGTAAGCGACGTTGTATGGTTTTCTCCGCCGAGAATGGAGCTTGTTGATTAGTGAAGTAACTCTCGAGTTGGGTACTCGGGGAGTGGAGTAGGGCGAAGAGGAGNAGATTAGTACTCGACATTTAGCTTAGTGTCGGAAAATAATGTAAGCGACGTTGTATGGTTTTCTCCGCCGAGAATGGAGCTTGTTGATTAGTTAAGTAACTCTCGCGTTGGGTACTCGGGGAGTGGAGTAGGGCGAAGAGGAGCTTCCTGACCGAACCACTATAAATAGCCATGTCCGGGTTTGCATTTTCTTTACTTATCTCTTTACGTTCATTTTCGCATTTACCGCTTTACATCTATATCTTGCGTAGCATTTATACTTGTGTGGTTTCTTGCTTATATTGTGTTTGTTATGCTTTGTGTCATGGAATGTTATTTACAATATGTCTTAGTTTGTGTTGTTGTTACATGTCTTACTTGATGCTTTATATTTTCTCTAGTTTTTGTAAGACTTGTGTTGACACTTTTCATATCATGTCACACTTGATCGGGTGTTTGATACAAAAGTTTTTAAGTTTTTAAATGGAAACGTATTCACCCCCTTCTACAGTTTCCACAATTGGTACCAGAGCCAGGTCGCTCAAATTTTTAAAACAAATGGTTTTCAAAATTGAGTACGATCCATGTATCAAATTACCCATGAAGTTGGATTAGATATGAAAAGTATTTATTTGCTTAATACTTACAAGTTTTGTTGTTAAGTATACTTTGTCATACTAGCTTGAAGGTTTTGTTAAACAAAAATTCATTCTGAGACAGAACTGTAACAACAGTGGACGGTACCACTAAATATTGGACGGTACCATTATATTTAACGGTACTGTGGGTTATTTAAAGGTACCGTGCATCTGTCTGTCAGTTTTCAGAATTGGGTCATTTTCAGAAATTCGTATAAAATCAACCTTAAGACTGTAGAAGTCGCGCCTCCTATCGTTTTAAATGTAATTTAGTCAACTTTCATTTAAAAATACTTTTAAGAAATGATTGTAAAGTAAAATTTACAAGAATCTTTGATTCGTAACAGAGAGTCTTTTCCGGTCATGCCGATTGCGCAAATTTTTGGTAAAATTACAAAGAGAACATCACATGTTGATGTATTTATATTTTCAAAGTGTTGAACTTGATCAAATTTTGAAATGGGGTGGAAAATAATTGTAAGATACACATTAAGTCACAAACATGATTAAGATGGTGGTTTGGTTCGTTGGTTATGTAGAGAGAGAAAAAAATATGGGAGCCTTTTCTAGTGAGAGAAAGTGCAAGATATTAGATTGAATGTAATGAAAGGTCCAACCCTCTCCACATGTGGAGAGGGGTATTTATACTTACAAGATACTAAGTGCCTCTACTAGGTTGTGGATCGAGCTGACAGTGGGTAAAGACCCGACCCGACTCCACAAATACTAACTAATACTAAACTACGTACCAACTAATATGATAACTACTACGAGCTACATNGAGAGATTTATAAATATTAAAACCTGGTCGGTAAAACATGCATCAAGTTTTTGGTGCCGCTGTCGGGGAGCTATTAGGAACTTATTTAAGTTTTACATTTTTATTTGTTTTCTTTTTCTTACTATTACTATGTCAGGATACAAGACTCGAAGTGCTAAACCTTTTTTAGCAACACCATATGATAATCCCGAGAGACAGTTCCGAACAAAAAGAAATAACACTCCTATTTCTATTCATAATCTTTTTTTCTTTTTGTGAACATTCAGATTGAGATACAGAAGTAAATGAAGGAAATAACATTGACGCCCTCACAATGGAACAATACATGGATAGAACCAATAAAGAGTATGATAGAGGGGTGACTTCGGAACTGAAACAGTTAAGTTCGAGATTAAAGGGCAAATCATCGAGGAAGTACAAGATAGACAGTTTTCAGGAGAAAATGATGAGGAGGACGCACAAGAACATGTGGAGGAATTTTTGTACATTGTGAGCATTTACGGAAGTGCTAATGTCTCCACATATAAGCTTATGCCAAAAGTTTTTCCTATATCCCTCACCGGTCAAGCAAGGAAATGGTTTAATCGCCTCCCTCGCGAATCTAAGGCAACATGGGAAAATTTACGAAAGGCATTCATGCAAAGATTCTGTCCACCAACTAAACTAGCAGCCTCTTTAAAGGAAATATACAGGTTTGTGCATATTAAAGAAGAAACGTTCTACCAAGCATGGGAACGGTACAAAGAACACCTCTATAGATGCCCGACGAACGACCTCAACAATCAAATAAAAGTCTTCGTCTTTTATAAAGGGCTTGATGAGTACACTCGCAACATTCTTGACTCACAAAGACCTATTCCTGGGCTAACTCTGGAAAAAGCTTTCCAAGCTATACAAAGAATTGCTGAACATGTCCATAAATGGCACTTGGAAACTAGATATGGACCCAGAGATAATTCCAAACACAAGGTGATGAAGACCTTAGTAAAAAATGATGGTGGGCACGCAGCAGAATTTGAAAGGGCAAGAAAGGAAAGAAATGAAGCTGAGAGGAACCGACCAATTGAAGAAGTAAAGAGCTTGGTTGGCAGAAGTAGAAGTGACAGTTTGGAGGAAATGGTGCATAAATATAGCAGAATCCATCAAGCGACAGGAACGAGAGGAGGAAATGTTAAAAAAGTTTGTTGAAAGCACAGTTTCGTCTCTTAAAGCTCACGACATTGGGATTAGAAATCTGGAATTAAAAGTTGAGCAGTGCACCAACATTATTAAGGAATGTCTAAAAAGAGACGTTAATGCCAATAGGGCACCATCGCTTGAAGAAACTAAAGCGATGGCTACTGATGAAATCGAGCCCAAGACATTCTCCAAGAAAGTTAAATTGAGGATCTAGAAGGAGCAATTATTGCTTAATGAATTGGAATCCCTTTCTATCAATGCACCTCTTGTTTAATCAATAAAAACTGAAACTTACAATCTTAAACATTTGCAGGGGTGTTTGGAAGCAAAAAACAGACTAGAGGGAGTAAACTCGGTAAAGCTTAATGAAAGATGCTCGGCAATCCTCCGAAATGAGCTGCCACCTAAAGAGAAAGATCCGGGAAGCTTCACTCTACCATGTTTAATAGGTAACTTAAATATTAGTAATGCTTTGGCTGATTTAGGGGCTAGCATTAGTATAATGCCTTATTCTCTGTTCACAAGACTAGGGGTAGGGAAATTAAAACCTATTAAAATGGAGATTGAAATGGCCGATAAGTCTATGCAGACTCCATTGGGGATTGTTGAAAATGTTCTGGTAAAAATTGATAAATTTATATTTCCAGTAGATTTTATCACTTTAAATATTATTGAAGATAATAAGATTCTAATAATATTAGGAAGACCTATGTTGGCCACCGCACATGCTAAGGTTGATGTGAACGGTAAGAATTTAACCTTAGAAGTTGGAGGGGAGGAAGTTACTTTTAACGCTAATAAATTAATAATTACTCCCGAAAAGGGTAGTGTTTGTGTTGTTGATCATGTGCAGGACCAAGATGAATTCGACTTGGAGGAGTTTCTCAAGGGAGATGAAATGCAAGAAACTCCTCTTAACAATAATGATAGCTCCCCCATTGAAAACTTTGATGTTTTCATTGATTTTGAAGAAAGTAGTCATGGAATCGAAATGGATATTGGAGAAGGATATCATGAAATCAACTCTATGGATGTAGTCCCACCAAGACTAGACGAGGAAGATGCTTTAGCTTTGTCGATAAAGCCTAGTTTCCACGAAGCAGGAATTAGACTACACCATTCCAATCCTTACACGTTGCAACTCACATGCAAAATAGGGTTTGTCGATTTTCATCCTTCATTAATATTTGCTCCCCCATTAACCTTATGTCTAAAAGTAGTTATAATATGGCAGTGAGTCTAACTTAAAGACTCGATAATAAACAAAAGTGCTCTTTCGGGAGACAACCCGAATTATCCTTTTCCTTTCCTTTTCTTTTTATTTTGTTGGTTTGGTATGTTTTGTGTTAATAATTTGCAGGTCCTAGTGGAAGCTTTGCGTTGGGGAACAAATTTTTGGACTTTGCACCAAGAAAAATCCCCCAGGACTCAGCTACGGCGTATCTCCTACCATTACTACGCCGTAGCAACCCCCAGGTGTCATTCTGGAGATTTTTAGCAACTACGACATAGCAACCCATTTCAGCTACGCCGTAGCTTCCTTCTGCACCTTAAAAATTATTATTTTTACAAATCATTTTAAACTTGTATTAGTTTTTAAATGAACTTTGTAGGTGTGTTCCCTGTAAACCCTCACGAGACTTCACTCATCCACTTGGGACACCAAGTGGTTTAAAAGGCTTGTTGCATACGCTAAATGTAATCGTGATTCCTACGAAAGTGAGTTAGGTTTTTTATTTTTATTTCTTTTTTTTGGTTTTATGCTTTTGGTAGTTGTGTGATTTCAGGGAATTGAAGTTTGCTCATTAGGCGAAGCGAAGGCACGTTTTCCAACATGATTATTCTATCATTTTCAAGAGCGGATTTCAGGGAAGTTCTCATTCCAATTCTACTTTTTCCTCTTTATATTTATCTTATGTACAAAAGGGACTTTGTACAACTCAAGTGGGGGGACGGGAGTAGAATTATTACTTGAACTTTATGTTGCACCATTTTTCTAGTTTATTTTGAAAAATTATGCCACTTTTAAACTTTTGACATGTTTTTCCGAACCTAACTAACCTTTTCAAATAAACTCAAGCTTAGTATACACTGTTATACTTATTACACACAATGACGATAAGTATTTTTGTGTGTTATGCTAAATGATTATTTGTTTTTCTTTGTATCTTAGTATTATTAGTTAATATTTTTGAGTGCTTATAGTTATCTTTAGTTGAGCTAATTATATCTATAATCACAAGCATTTTACATGCTTTGTTGCTATGTGTTGATTATTAGTTTTCCGGGTTATGTGTCAATAGGACTTAGACTAGACTTCTTGCACTAAGTTGCCTAATTGGTTTTGCATTGCATATAGGCATAGAACACTTTTCTTGCATATGTGTTATCGACATTTTGCAAGTTTTAGGATGCTTTTGTAACCTTCTTAGGAATAGAAACTAAGTTGGTTGATCATGTGCGTCGAAAGATATTGTCTTACACAATTATTTTTCCAAAGGTTAAAGTATAAAAAGTTTATCATCTCAAAATACTTAACACTTTCATTAAATCCATAACATGATCTCTAAAACATCACATCTTCGTGTCTTGCTTGACCATGGGTTGTCTAAACAAGATAAAAGATCATATTAATACATTAGTATTTAAGTAAAAGAAAATGTATTAAACTTGCATTGGTCTAACACACATACATAATGTTTTAAACATTTAGTATTTTACGTATGTTGTATAAAAATAGTTAAGATAATTATTTTCATACTAAAGAGGTGTTGAAAAACTAAGAATATTATTCTTAATAATATAAATAGTTCTTCACAAATTAAAATAAATGACAATATTGAAGTAGTAACTTAATATGTCATTAACCTTACACATACTACTAGTATTAGAATAAATGGAATACATTCCCTAAATTTTTATTTTTTTTAGAAAAAAGGAGTGATCATGAGGGTCAAGAAATATTTCGAGTACATATCAATTCATTATTCAAATTATGATTGATATCATTATCGAATCTAATTGACAAGTTTTCCAGTATGGACATGATATTGGAGTTATTGTTTGTCTAGCTTCAAGATAACATCAAAATATGATGCAATATACTATCTTAAATCTACATAGTCAATCACACTCGATTGTTATGAAAACAATGACTTCCTCTCAAGACGAAAATAATATGCATCAGATCATAACTCACACTTGTGTTGAAGATGCCTTATTGAGTCTCGTTGTCCAATGGTTGTGTTCCAAACATTAAATTGATATGTTTAAAAGATGCATAAAATACACAACTAAGTAGGATTGACAACTTGGATGTTTCATCCGAAATATTCAAGTAATTTACTTTGCAATGCAATTAGTAAATGTGTCATTTTCGAAAAATCAAACACGAGCAAACAAACAACATATGTAAACTTTGGTCATAAATGACTCAACACTCAAAATCACATGTCTAGTAAAAGTGTCATACATAATATGTTATTAACTATTATGTAAGTCATCAATCTTTGAGAATATCACATGTATTTCTCTTATCAAATGATTGACAAAGGATAAATTATAACCTATGCATCTTATTTTCTTTGTAACATGAATGATTATGTTACAAAAGAATACATTGCATCTTGTTAACAAATATAAGATACTTGAGTTGAATAATAATCCAATACAATATGTGTCATTGCATAAATAAGTAAAATTGGTCATACACTAAAATACTTGTTTCACTAAGCATTCGTAAGAGTGATAAATTTCCTCTTAAAAAAGCATATTCATTGAAAAAATACAATATGTCTCATTTCAAATATAATACTAACAAGTTCTATTGAGGTAAATAACCTTTACTAGATTCTTCTCTCAAGATTTGCTAATGAGCATTCTTGAAATACTCTCGATGTAGTAAATTATACATTGTATCACATTAAAGCATCTCTTGGATCTAAGGAAACCAAATCATGTTAAAATAACATGTAACAACTTAACAAAAGAAGATGTCGTCCAAGAAATCTTAAAATGCACTATCTAAACCAAATAATATCTAAATCTCAAACACGAAATTGAAACATTGTGTTTGCCTTTGTTAGTATATTGTGTAAGACATGTCATCTTCATGAACATGCTTTTGAAATATGTCTAGTTGAGTCATACTAGGCCATGTAGTTGCAAAATAAGTTAATGTCATCTTTGCTACACTTCGATAGGCAAATATAGGAATTTGACTTTTTCTAACATGAGAATGACTACTGGAGAACCTATCGCACTAGAAACTCAATTTGACCTAACGGTTGAATTGCTTCCAGGAGAGAAGTTGGGTTCGTGGTATAACCCGTAAAAAGGTCGTGTTTAGCCTGAATTGAGCACCACTAGTGATAGTCTCATACTCATTCTCTAACTTGAAAATTTTTCATTCCTACATTTGACTAGAGACAGATTACATCGGTGAACCTTATCTCATGTTAGGATTTCATTTTGAACAAGTGGTAATTAAGATCTTCCTTAGCAAACCTAGATTGCTTGCATCCCACATATGTGTTTCAGAATGATAACATGTTCTCGTAAGGTACGATTAAATGTCTTCATGATCTTATATTCTAAATGATTATCATGTTTTGCAGGATGTTTGCATTTATTTCTTTTGTGCATTTTACATGATTTGCTTATAAATCTTGCACCCACACTATGTCCTTTTAACACATTAGGAATTAGGTATGCCTATCACTATGAACCCTTAGAAGTCATATAGTCATACACAAGTGTCAAAACCTATAAGTTAAAGTAGTCGCGAATTTGTCCTAATTCCCTGGTCATCACTTTGCCTTCTTTTAAGTAATACACCCTTTTGTCATTGGAAGGTTAGATACAAACCCAGTAGAACTCGGAGTAGGTTTGACAACTTAAATATTTCATCCGAAATATTCAAGTAAGTTTAACTTGCGATCGCAATTGTTAAATGTCATATCCGAAACATCATATTCAAGCCTTTTAATAACATATGTTAAAACGCTCATCCAAAAGCTAAAAGCTAACATCAACCTTCGGGTGACAAAGGACTCACGAGTTACTATATAAGTGATTAGTAGTTTCTTTCATCCTCGTGTGAATATACACTTCTTAAGACCAAGTATATTCATTTCCGTTAGTTCCTCCTATCCCCATAGGTTTGTCATCGTGTTTTGCCTTCAAGCTCACCTCATTGGTAATGAGGATCGAACTTATCCATTAGCTTTAGGATAGAAAACAAACCATCACCCTATCTCGCCAAGAGTATGTTGATACTCTCTTTCTTCCAAATCTCGTCTTATGACTATCTAAATATTTAATTGGAAATATTAAAGTCATCTCAACTGGTCTAATCGTTCGTATAATCCTAAGAGAACTTATTAGGTATAAGTTCTTTTAATGTGTCAAAAAGTCTCATTAAATTAGTGAGATTTATTCGTTAGATACTCTCAAATTGTGGATTTGCGCGTGTCTAAAACATCTCTAGTTTTGAGTCAAATCCTCTCAAGCTTCCAATGACAACTTAGATATTTCATCCGAAATATTTAAAGTATATTTTATTTGCGAAATGCAATTAAATGTCATTGCTCATTCTCGATCAACGTTCATCAAATCCCCGTTGGATTCATTCGTAAAAGAATTTATTTGGTTTAAATTCTTTTAATCCAAGGTCTAGAAAAATCACAACATATGTGAAATTTCTTTGTCAAAAATCATATTCTAGGCCTAAACACATCATATGTTTGGTTACTTCCATATCCATGATCTTCTCAACTTATCTATTGATGAGGCGAAAAGTGTACCGCTTTTGGGGGTCATTTAAGCCCTAAATCATAATTATCTGATCAAATACTGCCCTAAATCGTTCCTTTTGTCATTTTAGGTACTTTGGAGAAGAAATCTGGAAAAGGAAGCATTTTGGACGTTTTTGGAGCATAAAAGTGAAGAAAACGACAAAGTCTCTGAATCTGCTGGAACAGTACCCATGACGGCGTCAAGGTCTAGGATGTGACACCGTCAAGCTAGACAAACGGAGGTGGATGCGAAGATTTTCCTTAATAAGCCAGAATGGAATTTGGGGACTTAAAGGGGGACGGCGTCAAGAGGCCGTCAGGAAACCCTAGCACGGCGAGGTGACGGCGTCACAACCCAAAGAGTGACGCCGTCAGATCTGTTTTCCTTTATATATTTTCGCAATTTTCATTCATTAGGTGGAACTTTTTAAAGAGGAACCCTAATACGAATTTTAGCAGCTTTTTCAAGGTTTTTCACCTTGAGATCTTCCATGTTACATTGAAGATAAGTTATCAATTAGTCATTCAATATGTCTATGTGTTGTTTGATTCTATCTTGTTCTTTTCTTTTGTTTAACATGCTAGGCTAGGTTTTCTTCGTGTTTGCTTAGATCTAATGAAAGCTAACTATTAATTATTGGTTGGATGGTGTGTTATTAATT
>LBNU01009080.1:87694-105161 GCA_014162995.1 Artemisia annua | reverse complement strand
ATATATATATATATATATATATATATATATATATATATATATATATATATATATATATATATATATATATATATATATATATATATATATATATATGTGCGTACAATGGCGGAGATAGGAGGGGACAGAGTGGGCATGTGCCCCTAACGAAAAAAATTATAGTGTAAAAATTCTAAAATATCTTGTTATTTTTGCAGTTTGTCCTTCTAACGAGCCGATTTGTAGTGTAGTTTTTAAAAAATTATCAAAGTTTGCCCCTCAACATACATATATGTACGTATATGAGTGATGCATATGTGTATGAGCAGGTAAACACAGCCTAGAGATTAGATGAATATATAATTTATGTGCACTCTTTTTTATTTTTTGATTTGTATTCGCTTGCAAAAAGCATACTCGTAAATTAGAAGACAGGAAATAACTCGTCCTGTGCTATATAATTGGTATGTAACATGTCTTACTTACATTGGAGGTTAGTATATATGATAGATTAACATCACTCTCACATCGTTGCTCACATTTTATTAGTAGGCTCGTGATCAACGAGTTTCTACGTACGACTGCTTATGGTACCATTCGACACACTTGTCAAATATATCTAGTGAATCTCAAACGTAATAGAAATCGCTGTCAATGAGTATATACCGTATGTTCCAATGATCATCATCTAACTTTAAGGTGCGTGTAACATGCCAAGAGGATCTTTTTTTTTTTTTTTTTTTTAAACTAACTTGGCGAAAGTCTTCGACTTGATATTTAAATGTAGATTTTAGACTTGGGAGAATAAGTTAGCAGTCACTTTAAAAACATGTATCATGCACTTATGAATGTTTTAATGGCAAGATTCATGACCGCTAATAAGTCGTAGATTACATAAGCTAAAACTTAGGTGTATGGGCTTATGGCATATTCTTAATGTGATAATGTCAGCGGTTCTTACTTTGTGGACATTTTTAGCCAAACCATAGACTATTAAGCAAGCATCACGTGGAATTGAAATGTTAACATTCGAATCATCCAGGGCGTTGGAAATTTTAAATTGGGTTGAATTAGTTCTTGAATATTTTAAAGGGGGCTTCTAAACAAGAAACTAGTTTTTAAAGCTAGCTTAACATATTGTTACTTCCGAGTTACACAACAAACCATTTAGTTTCTAATTTGTTGATAAATTTCGACTACGGGTTTTATTAAACAAAGTGGTCCAATAAATGATGCCTTTCTAAAAAAGTTTTTATGATATGATAATGCATATACTATACTATAATATAATAATCTAGCTATGACGAATATGATAGAATAAAAATCAATTGAAACATTACTTTAAGTTTAAATCTTTAAAAATATGAATCGTACTTGGCAAATCACCAAATCCCAAACTCCACATCTTATGTCACAAGCTTTGCACTACAAACGTTGCAATTAAAAAATGTGTACGCGTTTAATAAAGGTTCATGGTATCTATGTGCGTGCAAACCTTATTTTCCCAATATACGAGACTTATTTTGTGCGTAAATTGTTTAAAACTCCCAATTTTCAAAACCACATCATCGATCCAAAACCATCATTTTTTACATTACATATGATCTGAATAAATTCTCAACTTATGATAATGTTTTTTGAAATGGCGACTATGGGTTAACATCAGGGACAGATACAGAATTTTAAGTTATCTGTATTCACATTTTTTTTACACGAATATAAAGGAAATAGAAGGAAATATTAATTAGTGGATTAACTAAACAAATGATATATTTACGTGACATAAAATTTCAAGAACATGTTCATTTCAGAAAATCAGAATTTTTATCAAAAATTTACACTATGTGATAAACATCCATCGGGTTTCCGTGAACCCTAGGTCCGCCCTGGTTAATACATTAGCGTAAGATGAATACATAAAGGAAATTAGTTGAATAAATTACATAGTAGTCCATGAAATATATCACATAAACTACAGTTTTTGACATTTTGGTCGATCTTTTCATTTTCTTGTCCTCGTTCCTAACTCATTAAAGTTAGGCGTTTTCACGGATTCAAACTATATTTCCTACCTATCTTCTTGAACAATAGATACAAACTACAAAGATGTTCCATATTCTAACATGGTACACCCTACCTCACTCGTCTCGATCGCTTCTAATTAGTTGTTTATCTACACAACACTGCATGCACGATGTAATGTACGAACGAGGATTAAAAGGTGACCAAATTCTATATTTATCGGGATTAAGTGCAAAATGTAGAAGTCTGGGAACTTAATATCCAAGGTACATAATAAGTGTTTTCGCTAACTACAGTATACCACAATCCGTTTGTTGTTATTTTTTGCAAAGTCAACTTTTACTTTAACATCATCTCTTCACATGCTTTTACTGAACTTTTGCAAAAAACTAACTTAACCCTAAAAGTTCTATATATAGAAGTTGCCTTAAAATAATGTATCATTGCATTAGTTGCACAATTTCAACATGAACCCGTGAAACCTTTTTTGACCAGTTAGAAATTAGTTTTGTTTTCTAATGATATATTAATATGTTAATTATTGTGGTTCGGGTTAATAAGGTACTAGTAGTAGTTTAACAAGTGCATATAGTCTTAAATGGACGGTTGTAGGTGGGAGTTGTAGACTTTTTTGCCAAATAAGTCAATCTAAAAGAGCATTTAATGAACATAGTCAACCACGATTTAAATTGCTAGAAAGAAAGACGAATAAAACTAGTAAAGCATATGAAACTTCTTTGCACCAATAATTTGTAAAGTTAAAATTTAAAATGTTCAGAATAAAATTTACAATTTATACTTTTACAGCAATATACTGTACTGAGTATTTTATTGGTAGTAGTCTTAAATTCTTAATGCGTTGAACTTTTGATGAAATTTACACGGCTTTGCCTAAAGAACATGTATCACACAACTCGATTTTGTTATTTTGTAGATACATGAGTACAATAAGTCAAGTCCAGTTCCCTTTGTGGAACATTTGTATATCTTTGATATCCTTTTGGCTAAATAAAACATATTTGCACATAAGAACTATTTTGGAAAACTTATCGAACTAGCAAGGTGATCGTTACTTACACCCTGTTCCCGAGTATATAATATGTGTAAAGGCAATTTGATGCCTCCCCTCATGAAAGTGTCAACAACACTAGAAACATCGACTAAATTAGTATACGTAGTAAGCAACCAAAAATCTTAACGGATATTAATCCCGACTGTTGCGAGCATAACTAAGTTTAATTGATTTTAGTAACTAGTATGGTCATGTGTATTCTGTTTGTGGGATGTTGAGTTTATTGCTTTGAGCTTTGTGTGTCTGGGGCAACTACTGATTTCAACTCCATGTCTCGTGGGGGATGAGTCAGTGCTTTTCCAAGTCTTTTATCGTGATTGTTATGAGGTCAACATGTGACCTTTTGTTTGGTGTTTGGTTTAATAAATTTGATGCTGTTTCAAAAAAAAAATTAATCCCGACTGTTAACGACATCCAAAAAGGATTAGAGAGCCGCTACAATTGGGGCCTTTAGGTTGGCTAACTAGATTGGCGATAACGAACATTGTATACAAGTTGCGGTGATAATACGTAACACTCTAAATATGAAGGAGATAAGTATGGAAAGTATGTTCTTTAACATTTTCTTTCTATTTATATTTCTGTTCTGTAAATGAAGGAGATAAGTAGATAAAATAATCTTAGCATAAGTAAAAAAATTGTAGGAGGTTCTATTTAATCTGTGACCAATAAATAAACCCGAAAACTACTTTTTTCCCCATTTAACAACTAGTCAAGATAGTCAAGGGTTGTTAAGCTAATGGTACACACAGGAGGTGGAAATATCAATAGATTATTGTTACAGGTTCGTTTAGTCAATGAAGCCTATTAAATGTGTTCATTTGCTCACTAAGGACTTGTTAATTTATTATTGTATATAAAATGAATTGGGATTAGGATATACTTAAGGCAGATAACCTTCATTATCAATATCGATAAAGCATATAAAACTAAAATTAGTGTAACTCTTGGTTGTTGTCATCAGGTACATGTACATCAGCTGTGTTGCTTGAAACTATGACCTTTTCAACTCAAGTGGCATAAAACATTAACATTTTAAAACTCATCGAACGTATTCTGTATGAACAAAAGTCATTCTCATAATAATGTTGATTATATTTTCTGATCTCTTTGCTTATGAAATTATGTATAGCTAATCTAAATTATCATTTGTATGCATTGGAAGGGATCCGGCGAGAAGAAAAACTAAAGTGAGAAGAATAAGAATAATTTCTAGCAACACATTTCAAGTAAAATGGAGAGTTTTAAAGGAAGATGCAATTATTTTTGTAGATGCATCTGAAATGTGCAGCTGTATTTTCTTCTTATTTTTCTTACTTTAATTTTTCTTCATTCCAAATTTCCAGTGAACTAATAACGAAAACAACTTCACAAATAATAAGTGGAAGTTCTTGGCCCATTTAAAACAGAGGGCCTGCGGGTGGGGGTGTTAGCATTGGGCTTGGCTAAGATTTGGGCCAGTATAATTTGAATTCACAATGTTATAATATTACACTTTTTCACAAATCGTCACAACTTTCAACTCACAGTCACAAGTCACAAATCGAATGCGAAGAGTTTAATTTGAATTCACAATGTTATAATGTTATACTTTTTCCACAAAGTGCCAAAGTATCTTACACCAAATGCCAATATCGTTCCGATTATTTTTAATTTATTTTTTACAAATAGAATAGAGAGAAACTAAACGTGTATACCTTAAATCATCTCCAATGTGATTACTAAGTTCAATTTTTGCACTAAAATAGTGCAAAATGTGTCAAAATTGTCTTCAATGCAAGCAGTAAACATAACATTATTTTAATGCAATAAATATTACAACTAAATATAATACATTACTATTCATTACACTAAATAATATTCATTGATTAATAATTTTATTACTTATAGTAATCCTTTGATATTTGTTACAAAAGCTAAAAACAAATTTATATAACATATTTGTAACTGTTTCGCATCAACACGATTAAAATGAACTCAATCTTGATATATCTTGGTTAATTTATTTTTTCATTTATTTCATTATAATGTATTTTAATTGATTTAATGCAACACACTGGAATACAAAACTTTTAGTGCAAGGATTGTTGGACAATTACGACAACAGCTCGAAGTATGATACGCAGAAACACTAAATCGTAGGTCATTTCATTAAGCACAAGAAGCAACCTTCAACTCAAGAGAAACAGGAAAATAACACACAAAGTTTACGAGTATATGCATATGATATTACCCCCGAACCCCCTTCATTAGAACTAATAAAGATAACAATTCAAGTAAGAAGAATGTTAAAAACTAACATCCCCCTCAATTCTATTTATGGTGATGAAGGGGTAAGAAACTATGTTAGAGTCGGCTAAGGAATACTCTAAGCGACTCTTTCATGAACAACTGGCCATATGGCCTTTACTTGCCTTCCAAGGCAAGTAACCAAGTAATTGTTCAAGTCTAACACCTAATCTAATTACAAAGTACCCTTAAACCGCTAACTATGTTCATGTTGCTCCTAACCTACAATATTTTTCAACTTTCTTTGAGCCATTGCAGCATCATCGTTACTATCTTAAATAACCTCAGCTTCCTGATTTTCCTGAGCTCCTTGCAGTTCCACCTCAAACCAAACACATTTATCAACCTGTACTCTATAGACTCCTATTTTAACACCAAGAACAAGTTGTTTGAACCCAACTTTTTTATGACCAAGTTGTTTAATCCCAAATTGAACCTGTATGCTTTTGTACACAAAAGTTCATCACTTTTACTTCAAGTGTATGCGCAAAGTACTTTTTCCTAATCCCAATCATCATAACCTGACAACCTTTGATCATCTTGACTCTACCCATTTGCATCTTTTGAATATAACCATATTTTTCAAGAGTACCCAATGATATAAAGCTTTTTCTCAACCCTGGAACATACCTGACATCTTGTAGTATAAAGCTTGAACTATCATGCAACTATATCTTCACTTTGCCTGTCCCTTCAGAGTGCATGCCTTATTATTAATTAACTAAATTGAACCACTATCAAAACCCTTAAAGTCATACCATAAATCCCTCTTAGGTGTTATATGATAAGAACCACCTTAATCTATTACCAATTCAGTCATCTCGTCATTCCCAACAACCACCAAGGCTTCTTCAAAGTCGGCGCTACCCTCGACTTCAGAAGAATCAGAATCCTATCATGGTTACCTTTCATGACGAACCACTTGACTTATTCATTGGACAATCACTCTTCAAATGACCCTCTGAGTGACATATGAAGCACTTGAGTTTACAAGTTCCACCCCTTGACTTGAACCGCGAACTTTCACCAGAGTGAGATTTCCTTGAATGATCTGACCTTTCATTTACATATAACCCGTCACCAATTTCTTCTTTTGTGCCTTTATTTCTTTTCTTCAACTCCTTTGAATTCAGATTCTCCAGAACATCCTCCATTACGAAGGATTCCCTCCCATACAACAATGTTCCCACAAAGTTTTCATAAGACGATAGCAACGACGTAAGTAACATAAGTGTCTGATCCTTATCCTCAATCTCTGTTTCAATATTCGTCAAATCAAGTATCAACTTATTTAAATATTATTTGTTTGAAAAGGACCTAGTCATACACAGACTAGTCAACTTTGTCCAAATTCCTGCAACACTTGCTTCTTTGGTAACTTCCCGTTAAACCCGGTATCCTAAGCATAGAATCAAGGTACTGTATGTCTTCTTCATCAAAAAAGCTTTTTCACCTGCTTTCATATCCGCGTGTAATGTCTCTAATGTAACATCATATCCCTGTTTTACCATTAAAGCACGCATCTTTATTTGCCATAACCCGAAGTCATTATTCCCATCGAATTTCTCGATGTCAAACCTAGTTATTGAACTAGTCATTCTTCTTTAACCTTGCTAAAAACCTTGTCAAATTGTTTTTTCAACCAACCTTACTGACAAGCCTCACAAGCCATGTGCAATATTCCCGTTCTTGCTAAAAAGCCTTCTTGCAAATCGAATTTATTAGGAATAACCCTAAACCCTCGATTTTGAACAAGCAAACCCGACCGTTATTCACAATATTGTTACGTATAATCCAAGAATTCCAAATTCTATATGAATAAAATCAAAAAGTATTTCTAAACCACAATTTTTTAAATTTAATTATTGTTTTCGGAAATCCAAACAGGGTGTATCATATACAACTAGCAGTGTACCTGCGCGTTGCGGCGGCGGATACCCTGTAAATGATATTTTCAGCGGATAATGTTTTTTTTATTATTTATGTACGATGAAAATAAGTTTAGAGATAGTGAGAACTTTTTTGCAGTCACGGTAAACTATTGAAATTCTGAGGTTGTCGATGATATCTTATCTAAGGCCACTTTCAATCTTTTTTTTTTTTTTTTTTCTTTTCTTATTTTGAAAGTTCGAACATAAGTATATAAACTTGTTACTTTTTTGTGATTCATAAGTTTGTACTATTTGCAAAAAAAGATGTATTATTTAAAATCATTCATGAAATGTCTTCAGAATTTTAGGGAGTGTATAGCATCTTGCTTGTTTTGTACATTGTTTTAATATTTTTTTTTTATTAAAAGGGTATTTTAAAGATTACATAGGTATTGATCCATAAATTGATTGTAGGCTAACTTAATTAATTGTATTTGCATGAAATCTATATTTGAAAATCTTAAAAATTAAAAATAAAGGATGCTTTGTGCTTTATATGTAGTTAGATAAAAAAAAACTACACCTCCTAATTAGAAAATATGATATTTTATTTAAAAATATATGTGATATGTTATGACACTAATGGTTGAATTCCGATGAAAACATTCTTTATTGAATTTTGTTCTAATAATATCAAATTAGTTCCCAATAAATTAGCCGAGAAGTATAGGGAGGTTACCTAAAATTGTTATATTATTGTTTTAAAGGTCGTTATGTCAAAATAATAATTACACACGCTTATGCCTCATAATCAAATTCTCCTTCTTAAAAATGAATTTCAAGTGAGAAACCAATTCACCATCACCATCTAATATTTCCGATTACATGTTTTCAATGTGGTTTCCTCATGTGGGGCATTAAACACGCATTTTTCCCTCGCTCAATTTATTTTGATTTTTGAACGGGCAAGTGGTTATGTTTCTTTTTTCCTCCTCATGCATATCTTTTATATTGCTGATGTAGAGTATTTATAAGTTGTTCAGCCACCGTTGTTTTTTTATTGGTAAAAGATTTTTTTGCTTAAGCCTTTTCAACTTCAAGGAGGATTCGCTATTGGTAATCTTCATTCATTAACTTGTTTAGAAAGTTTGCCCTTTTTTTTTCTAAATGATCGTTTGCGTTTTTCATACTAAAATGATTATTATATTAGTATACCAGTTTGTTGTGGTGGTAAAAGCAAAAAAACCCGAAGTATCTTCGCTATATTGAGTGATACTTAGATCAAACCTCTCATTGATGTTCCTATTAGTTGACCTAAAAAAAGTTTGATTTTGCATTATTTTTTCCTTGTGGTGCCTAGTAGTCGGGGTTGCTTATCGTAAAAGGTTTGTATCCTTTTGGGGTTTCACAACATGGGTGTTTTTTTTTCTTAGCTAAGGGTGTATGTGGGTCCTACTACTATATAAGCATCTTAATGGGGAGGGGTTGATAAATTGCATCCCTTAGCTAAGGGGGAAAAAGAAACACCCCTAGCACCTTGGTTGGCAACATTAGTTAATAGCTTTCATTGTTTGAATTAGTTAATAGTTTTCATTGTTTGTACCTTGTGTCTTATTAATTGTATTTTTCATGTATGGGGTGTTTTTTTAGTTACATTAATTGTAGGTATTGAATATATGTGTTTGTGTATAAATTAATTATACACAATGCTTTAATAGGTGTATTTACTTAAAATCTATATTAGAAAATCTTAAAAAATTAATATGAGGGAAGTGTCTAAATGCATTATAAGTAGTATGATATCCATTCAAATTTATACACTGAAGACGCGCGGTTGTTCATTTCTTGGGTTATTACACACAGAGGTCACTAAAGTTTCCCAAAAATTTGCTTTAAGTCACTAAAGTTTTTTTTGGTTCTCGAAAGACCGCTGTTAGTTCTTCTTACTGATATCGAGGTTGTCTATTTAGGATACTTATGTCCCAAGATTAAAAATGTCTATCAGTATATGTTGTCTGTCTACTTTGTCGATGGATGGGTCTAATCGTAACGGTCGTGATTTTACCTGTGTCCGGCATGCTGATTCACCACCGTCTATGCACATTACCCGATTTTTTTCTTATATATGTTACACAAGGAATTTACTATGTCAGTTGTTCGGGTTTTAATTAAAGTATTTGGTTTATATATCTCTTTAGGAGACCGATTAGCGCGTTAACACAGTAAGAGGTTGCTGAGCGCTAGCGGGTGTAGTTGTTTTGCCTGTGTGTTTGTTAGGTGGTTGATCGTTTCATTATCACTTCTCTGTTATTTTTTTTTTTCTATTACATTACTTTATATTGTTTTCCTATATTTTTTAACGACATTTTTACTCTTCGCTAATATCTTTGGTATATTTTTCGCCGTATATTCAATCTTATCCGTATTTTTTGGTATACGTTATGTTGGACTATTAATTGTATTCGGAGTTCTCTACACATCTTAGGATATCGTACTTTCTTTACATTCTGATTATATTTACGTCTTACTGGTTAATACGATATTCCGTTTTAGCCGCGAACATCCCTTTGGGATCTTCGCCAAACGAATGCATTGCCTTCTCCTAGATGTCTTTACTCTTTTTATTGTCTCGGATTTATTGTGTAGCGTGTATTTTCATCTGTTTTTGCGGACGGTAACTATCCTACT
The DNA here is from genome assembly GCA_014162995.1 of Artemisia annua. Classification (NCBI taxonomy): domain Eukaryota; kingdom Viridiplantae; phylum Streptophyta; class Magnoliopsida; order Asterales; family Asteraceae; genus Artemisia; species Artemisia annua. The sequence goes on along the minus strand of LBNU01009080.1, from coordinate 95,240 downwards.
GTTAATCTAATTATACTTTTCCCAATCAGGTTCTTTGGTCTAGCCTGAAATGTGTCTATTCTAATTACCCATTTGTGTGTGGCATGCTTCGATTTTAAATCTTCCTTGCTGCTGTGATTGCGCTAATATCATGCGAACGATCTATTCTTATGTAATACGTATTTCATACCGTTATATTTTAACTACCGAGTTTTCTTAAGCATCCACCTTTTGTGCTAGAGTGTTTTATGATATCTTTAGATTATTGTTTATTATACGTATGTAAGTGTTAAACGTGTATAAAATGTGTGAAACATGTAAAACGGATTAATATATCGTAGAGTTGATACCATTATGCATATTATCTAAGACTTTGTTTAATAACTTGTCTCGAACCAAAAAATAAAAAAAATGTTAAAAAAAAACGGATCAAAAAGCTGTAAATGAACCGTGCGGACATGACACACGTAAGAAAAACGGACAAACACCGTATGAAACGGAAAAAAGCGGTAAGAGAGTTAACGTGCGTGGACAGAATGAGGCTCCACAGCTGAATAACACACACCAATACGTAGCAGAAATTTGCGACAAAACGAAGCAATTAACGACAAAAACGTATGAAAACGGAAAAAGCGTAAGAAAAACGGATGAAAGTGTAAGAAAATGGGTGACGACGTATAAAAACGAACGAAAACATATAAAAACGTATGAAAATGGAAAACCCGTAAAAAAGAGGGTCAAAAAACGTAAGAAAAACGGACAAAAATGTATGAAAACCAAATTTTGAGTTAAGTATAAACGGTCGTTAGGATAAAGGACTAATAGTGCAAATGTTTGTTGCAAACGGCCGTTAGCTAACGGAAAAAACTAACGACAGTTAGTCTGAAGGACCATTTTTGAAATTAACGGAAAAAAAACCTGTAGTAGAAGGTTAAAACATACAGGGTAACTTATATAACCGGTGACCAAACCTGAGTAACCTCTTTGAACCAAAAAAAACTATAGTAACTTAAAGCAAATTTTTGGGAAACTTTAGTGACCTCCGTGTGTAATAACCCTTCATTTCTTTTTCCCCTTCCGAGTGTCGAACATAAAATGTTGAAATTTGTGGTCTTGACAATAAAAAAGGTTCCAGAAATTGACAAACTCAAAAAGTGTTGTCAAACATCAAACGTCAAAAACCATTTTACTTATACTTGTTAAAAGTCGGTAAGGTTTTAGAAGTCACAAACGTGCAACAATTTATAATAATTACTATATATATTAAAACACATTTGAAACGACGTCGTTCAAGCGACATTACCCGCGGCCCATTTTCGTTAGCCCAATACATGCGTTGGCCTGCTAGCCCATTGATTGTATATATCAAACCATGTTCAATCACGCATAATCCAGAGTATTCCACACACACCCACACATACCTAACCACCGCTGCACACATCTCTAATGCTGCTGATGATGATCGAGTGAAAGGAAAACCTAGGAAGATGATGATCAAAGGATAACGAACCCACGGTTTCCGGTGAAGCTTGCGGCATCGTTTGGGGAATCAGTACAAAATCGCGAAACAAAAAAAAAGGTACGAAATTCTTTGTGCGAAATTAACTCTTAATTCTTTCAAGTTCAACAATTTTAGAGCTTATAAATATATAAAAATTGAAATTTGAAATTAGGGTTTTGTGATAGTTTGGGGGTTTTCTTAATTGCAGTATAGTTTTGGCTTAGTTTTTATATAAAAATATTGCATCTTTAAATTTTAATTGGTGAAATAAAACGGAAATTTGGTACGACTACAGGTTTATAATGACAAAAATGAGTGGTAGTTTTTACGAATTGTGTTCAAATAAGTTGAATTATTTTTATTATTTGATGCTATTGTTTTGTTAAGAAGTAGGTAGGATTAGCGTGACGTGATCGGAACGTACTGTACAAATTTTGTAGCGTAAAGTAGAAAAGCACGTTTATAACAACGAAAATGACATGTAGTTATCGCGAATTTTGTTCTATTAGTTGAATTATGTTGATAATTTGATGTTAGTAATAAGTACGATTAATGGTCTGTGTGCGTCATTTGTGTGAATTATGATGTAACATGTTTAAGTTTGCCCATGCTTATTTATACATGTAGGTGTAGGTAGTTATCCGCTCCATTAGCTGTACTACAGTTATTGTAGTGCCAGACGCGGGTTGTAGTAACTTACATGGAAACGCGAGCCTCCGACAATCAGCCATACGAGGTAGGTAGTTCACTATTACCTTTTTCTGTATTGTAAATATTGCGTTCAGTCTATATATTTGAAATCGTATTTGGTTTTCCTTTTTCCTTTTAGCAACGTTAAATTTTAGCTTTCCATTATTTTTACAGATATACGCGAACTATCACAGACAAGGCACAGATACTTGCATAGCGAGTGTGGCTGTTCACAACCGTCTGTCCAAGGTTGGTTAATTTGTAGATTCAATGACTACGAAACTGTTGACCCATATATATTACGTATTTTTCCTTTTAAACAATATTCAGTTCGTGGTTTACCTGATGCTAATGTATTGATGGTTGTTGTTATTGTAGGTATAGCTATTATGCGGGTTCCGATAGTTCACAGGGAAACTAGAACCACCAACAGCCAACCACTAGAGGTAAGTTCACTATCTGTTTTTTTCCTGTGTTGTAGATATTCCAGTTTCTGTATATATCCTTGAAATCGTGTTTGGTTATCCTTTTCTTTTTACCTGATTCCTTTTCGTTTTTGGGATAATTTTACAGGACCCCCGCACACACCGGGCAGAAAAGTCTATCGACTTCTACAACTCTCAGGTTTGCTTAGACAATATTGGAGTTAAATGTAGACTTTCATGAGCATCTATTAATATTTTGGTTGGTCTTTAATACAGGCGTGTGTGCCTGAAATTCCTTAAATAGATGCGCTTGGGCTCAGTTGGCAGGTTATGCTTGACAATTGCATAACGGAATCAAAGGTTTGCACTCTCCACCATTTTCAGATCAATTTATTTTCCCAGCTTATCAGCTTATTTGGTTTTGCTTATTTCTTTGGATAGTTTTGCTGTTTTATAAGCTTTTATTTAATTCGGAGTTATTGTTTGAATCAGGATTTGCAATTTGGGACATTTGGTTGTTTTGTTAAAGANAATCAGCCATACGAGGTAGGTAGTTCACTATTACCTTTTTCTGTATTGTAAATATTGCGTTCAGTCTATATATTTGAAATCGTATTTGGTTTTCCTTTTTCCTTTTAGCAACGTTAAATTTTAGCTTTCCATTATTTTTACAGATATACGCGAACTATCACAGACAAGGCATAGATACTTGCATAGCGAGTGTGGCTTTTCACAACCGTCTGTCCAAGGTTGGTTAATTTGTAGATTCAATGACTACGAAACTGTTGACCCATATATATTACGTATTTTTCCTTTTAAACAATATTCAGTTCGTGGTTTACCTGATGCTAATGTATTGATGGTTGTTGTTATTGTAGGTATAGCTATTAGGGTAGTGGCAACGTAGCTCGGGAAAGCTCGGCATAGCTCGGCGTGACTCGGCATCAACACTGCCATATACTCGGCATGATACTTTCGGCAAGGATTTCGGGATGTTTTACCGATTCGGTAAAACTCAAACATTAAATGTTTGTGACCGTTTGATCCTTTAATGTTGTTACCGTTTGGGTGTTTTCAAAAAAAAAAGTATAGGCATGCTTAGGCATGACATTGCCACTAAAAATGAAACTTTAGGCATGTTTAGGCATGAAATTTGTTGTCTTCTCTTTATTGGTTAATTAAAATAAAACTTGATAAATCCTTAGGCAACAATGCCACCACCCTTATGCGGGTTCCGATAGTTCGCAGGGAAACTAGAACCACCAACAGCCAACCACTAGAGGTAAGTTCACTATCTGTTTTTTTCCTGTGTTGTAGATATTCCAGTTTCTGTCTATATCCTTGAAATCGTGTTTGGTTATCCTTTTCTTTTTACCTGATTCCTTTTCGTTTTTGGGATAATTTTACAGGACCCCTGCACACACCGGGCAGAAAAGTCTATCGACTTCTACAACTCTCAGGTTTGCTTAGACAATATTGGAGTTAAATGTAGACTTTCATGAGCATCTATTAATATTTTGGTTGGTCTTTAATACAGGCGTGTGTGCCTGAAATTCCTTAAATAGATGCGCTTGGGCTCAGTTGGCAGGTTATGCTTGACAATTGCATAACGGAATCAAAGGTTTGCACTCTCCACCATTTTCAGATCAATTTATTTTCCCAGCTTATCAGCTTATTTGGTTTTGCTTATTTCTTTGGATAGTTTTGCTGTTTTATAAGCTTTTATTTAATTCGGAGTTATTGTTTGAATCAGGATTTGCAATTTGGGACATTTGTTTGTTTTGTTAAAGAGTTGTTCGGATGAACATATCTTGGCACCTTATGAGCTTATTTCATTTTGCTTATGGCTTATTCGAGCGTTGCCATGTTTCATGGTGCACCAGGTATGTTTTATTTATGAAACCGAAAAACACTCAGGCTGTTTTCTTTACTAATAGTATATCTTTTTGGTTAAATGTATTCGTAGGTTTCGCTTATATATAATAAACTTGGAGGATCTGTTAATATTGTTGGGATACAAATTATTGGCCTTCCTTCATATACTATAGAAAAGGTTTTAGAAGGGGAAGATAGCAGTTGCACGATATGAAGGTAAGTGTAAGTTTGCACAAACGGACTTACTTAAATGTTTGTTTTTTGTCAACTGAATATTATAGAGATTGATTCTTTTTTGTTTAATTAGAGTTGCTGTTTGACGCAGGCTCAAGAGAATACTTTAAATGCTCAACCACATTGTTGTGGTCCATTTAGCGTTGATGGTATGCTACCTGTACAGACTTATTTACGCATCATCCTTCAGCAGGTTTGTCTTTCTTTATTTGTTGCAAACATTTTATAGAGAAAATATGCTAACGAAAGACATTAACGACCTCAAAAAAAGGTATTAATTATGACTTGAGTAAACATTGTTTTTAACAGCTTAAAAAGATTTTACCTTACAAAAGGGTTTTGCGAAAGTTTTTCATAAGTGTAGACTAAACACCAGAGAGGGCCTAATGTTTGTGCATGTTGGAATTGTGTGTAGTTTAGATGCTTTGATTATATGGGTGCCGTGGAATGTCACAACCTGCGATGCAGTTGCAAAAGGGGGTCGGCAGGTATCTTTTATTTCTTTGCTAAATTGGTTTGCTATTTAGATGATTTGATTTGCAGCCATGGTGGAGAAGGATAGCATGTTGTCGTTTGTATCAAATATGTATAGAAAGGTAATAAAGGACCATCCATGTTCAATTTCTCTTGCCGTACATGCAGTCCAGTAATGAAGAACATACGCAGTACAGAACCACAACGTAAGTTCCTACAGTTGGCATCTCATTTACAGTTGTTTGGATATGAATTTAAAGTCAGGCTAGCATTAATTAGTGATATATACATGTTCTCCTCAAATATAGGTTTCCTTAATATCGATATAGTTCCTTAGTTCCTTAATTGGTATTCATGGAAAATTCATGAATCCTTCTATATTGATCCACATGGTAACCTGTAAAGTTAATATCAAAATTTAGTAAGGATTAGCTTGACATTTGATCCAAGTTAGTTTGAAGTGTTCAGGGGCAAATAGCATACAATATGTCGTACTTGCATTGGGTAGTAAGTAATCATTGATTGGCTCATAAATTATACATATTACAGCAACTTTTAGTAAAAAAAAATTAATAATGGTCGAAAAATAGCATTGTGTGTTATTGCAGCTGTTGGAGCCCTCAGTCCCACGCATTTAAACCCGCTCGCGTGGTTCATCGGTTCCACAGAAAACTCTCACGAGTGGTATTATAATACTTGGAGAAGTTAAAAGGCCAGTGGAAAGAAGACGACTAAAGGTAACTCTACCGATTTTGTCTTAAACTTCTGTTGCAAGTGACGTGGTCAACTGATAGTAAAATTATCTATCTGTAGTTCGCTTTGCCAAATCCAGGAGGACATGTGATAAAACAGACGAACAAAGGGAAATTGATAGACGCGCTCGGCCAAGAATGGATATATCTAACAGTTGGAGAGTCCGTCTTCATGCTCCATACCTACAAGAAAGATGAAACGCTCAATTGCAGCATGCCTTTTGAAGATGGTGTCGCGCCTTTAACGGTTGTATTTACAGAGTATTGTATATCCTGACATTTTGACCTCAACAATATATGACCACTAATAACCAATTGTTCATTGTATCCGGAGCTTATTAGTTTAAGTGCTAATTTGCGTATAGTGTTTTTGAAATAGTAAGTAGTTTCGAGTGTTTGGATGTTACTGAACAACGGCAAAAAAAACAGGCCCGCCCGCAACGCGGCGGATCGGCGCCATTCTCGTTCATTAATGAATTGTTAAAATTCTATATGTACTTTTTTTATTTACTTTCTGTGTCAATTGTATATGAAAAAATGAAAAAAAAGGTATAAGCTCTTTTCTTCGTTGGAACCTTATTGTTAATCATCTTACGATACATTCCAAAAGACCAAGTCAATTCTTTAAATTCTATTGGCGTCAAGCCATTTGCGAACAATGGTTAACAGTTGAGAATTCGTTAGCCGAAACCTCACACCTTTCGAGGTGTGCCCTTCGAATGACTAACATAGTAAAGCTTGACTTGATCTTCCCCCACGTTCACCACTCAACCTTGGCTTTCCCGCCAAGGAAGAGGACATGGGGCACTAAGCCCGACGGTTACTACAAATCATGGAGAAAAACAATAATTAACAAACCTTTAAGAATTTAAATCGCATAACTTTGCATCGTTTTCACTTCAAAATCACTTTCAAAACTAATTAGGGTCATCTAAATGAATATAGATGCATCTAATTTAAGATAAAGCATCTCAAATGTGTAGTTATAGTTATTTCTCATCATTCTCATTGATTGGTCTCAAAACCAACAGGTAATTGTCACACAAGCTGGCCACTTGTGAATGGCCAACCGTAACAAAGATAACCTGGAAGTCTAAGACCAATTCAATGAAATCCTGAGGAGTATAGTGTTTCCCCGGGTCGTTAAAGTCCCAACGAGGCTGAAATTGTGTTTTGGAAAACGTTTATGGGAAGAGTGATTAAGGATAGTAACCAGATTGTGAATGATTATTTGGATTTTTACACTACTGATTGATTGGAATTGGAAAATGAAAACAGATATGACAAATATAACACAAAATGCAAATAAGCAAAGTGCAGGGACTAAAATTGCCAATTTCCAAATTACAGGGACTGAAAATGACAAGTTCCAAACTTTGGGGTGAAAAATGAAAATTTTAAAACTTTTATTATTAAAGAAAATTAAAAACTAAAAAGAAAATATTTTAATTATATTATATTATTTTAATATTAACTATTTAATTAAAACTATTTTAATTAACTTAAAACTATTTATATTAATCCTAACAATATTTTAATTACAATTTAACTTAAGAAATTACAAAATTATTTTCTAAAAATCTAAAATGACTTAAAATACTTATAAAAATTAAAAA
>LBNU01009080.1:59662-84009 GCA_014162995.1 Artemisia annua | reverse complement strand
AATGGCCCCATAAAGTCAATGCCCCATACGTCAAAGATTTCACAGACTTGGATTGCATTCTGAGGCATCTCGTTAGTCTTTGAAATATTCCCGTGACGCTGACAAGCGTCACAAGCTTTGACAAACTCTTGGGCATCTTTATAGATCGTGGGCCAGTAGAAACCCGAATCAAACACCTTTTTAGCGGTGTAGTTTGCATTATGATGTCCCCCCGTGGGTCCATCGTGACAAGCTTTGAGAATATCCAAGGCTTCTTGGCCATGGACACACCGCCTGATGACTTGATCGGCACAAATTTTGAACAAGAAGGGGTCGTCCCAGAAGTAATGTTTGACGTCTTTAAAGAATTTATTTTTCTGTTGGGACGTCATCCCCTTCACAACAAAGTTACCCGCATGGTAATTTGCAAAGTCTGCAAACCATGGGGTAGTAGAGTCACCACGAAAAGAAACCGCATTGAGTGTTTCGAGAGGAAATGTTTCATTTATTTCCTTTTTCTCGAACACATCCTGGTGAGGGTTTTCTAATCGTGATAGATGATCAGCTGCTAGGTTCTCAGCTCCTTTTTTATCAAGGATAATGATATCAAATTCTTGCAGGAGGAGAACCCATCGGAGTAATCTCGGCTTTGCATCTTGTTTGGCAAAGAGATATTTCAGGGCCGAGTGATCCGTATACACTATGCATTTAGTCAGGATTAAGTAAGGCCGGAATTTTTCAAAAGCATACACCACGGCTAATAATTCTTTTTCAGTGGTGGTGTAATGATTCTGAGCCTCACTCATAGTTTTACTGGCATAGTGTATAGGCTGAAAGTGTTTTGTTTTGCGTTGCCCCAAGACCGCGCCTATAGCAAAATCACTTGCATCGCACATGAGCTCAAAAGGCAGGTCCCAATCGGGGGCAACTAAGATGGGTGCTTCTGTAAGCTTTTTCTTGAGAGTTTCAAAAGCTTCGATGCACTCGGGAGAAAAGATGAAAGGAGCATCTTTTTCAAGAAGATGTGTCATAGGCCGGGCGATTTTAGAAAAATCTTGTATGAATCGACGATAGAATCCGGCATGACCTAGGAAACTCCTGACACCTTTAACTGTGGTGGGATGAGGGAGTTTAGCAATGACATCGACTTTGGCTCTGTCGACCTCAATCCCGTTTTTAGAAATCTTATGGCCAAGGACAATGCCTTCTTTGACCATAAAGTGGCTCTTCTCCCAATTTAGACAAAGATTGGTGTCTTCACACCGTTTAAGCATGTCATCTAAATGGGAGAGGCATGATTGGAAAGAATTCCCAATGACCGAGAAGTCATCCATAAAGACCTCCATAGTTTTCCCGATCATGTCGTGGAAAATGGCCATCATACATCGTTGGAACGTGCCAGGAGCATTACATAAGCCGAAAGGCATACGTCTGTAGGCAAAAGTTCCGTATGGGCATGTAAAGGTAGTCTTTTCTTGATCCTTTGGATCAATGGGAATCTGAAAGTAACCCGAGAAACCGTCTAGGAAACAATAGTACTCGTTTCCCGCTAATCTCTCGAGCATCTGGTCCATGAAGGGTAGAGGAAAATGGTCTTTACGGGTGGCATCATTTAACTTTCGGTAGTCAATGCATACTCTCCATCCCGTAACCAATCGAGTTGGAATCAACTCGTTTTCTTCATTTGTGACAACAGTAATGCCACCCTTTTTAGGAACACAATGAATTGGGCTAACCCAAGGACTGTCAGAGATAGGGTAAATCAACCCGGCATCAAGAAGTTTGATAACTTCTTGTTTGATAACCTCGTGGATTTTAGGATTAACCCGTCTCTGTTGTTGAACTGCTGGTTTGAAGTCATCCTCCATTAAGATTTTGTGGGTACAGAAATCAGGATTAATACCCTTGATGTCGGAGAGTTTCCAAGCAATTGCTTGCTTGTGTGACTTTAGAACCTTTATGAGAGCAGCTTTTTCCTCATCTTTTAAGTCTTTAGCAATAATGACGGGTAATTTATCATCACCCTCTAGAAATGCATACTCGAGATGAGGTGGTAAGTCCTTAAGTTCAACCTCAGGAAAATCAGTGGTTTTCTCAACAGACTTGATTTCCTCGTTATGAAGTTGTTGTGGAAGAACGGGAGGGTGGGAGGGATCTTCATTCAATAACTTCTCAAGGAGAAGTATATCCCTGTCCGGGTCAATCTCTTGATTATCAATTCCCTCGGGAATTGAATCATTCTTGAGAAAGGCCTCTATTTCCTCCAAGATGAAGTCACTTCCCTCAAACGGAGTTAGGGAAGGAAAAGAATTATGAATGATAGGTTGAGAAGAAGGAGTGGGATTGCCACTCGAAGAATTATTGGTGAAACCAAGAAATTCCTGAGAATACTCCTCCGAAGCAATATCGATGACATCGATTCTGTTAATTTCTGCGGAGTCATAGTTGGAAGAGTATCTCGAGGTTTGATCAAGGTTGAATGTGATGGCTTCATTACCAACACGCAGAGTGATCTCTTCATCAAAGACATCGATCAGAGCACGACCCGTTCTTAGGAATCCCCTCCCTAAAATGAGAGGAACTCTCGGGTCTGCATCGAAGTCAACAATCACGAAATCTGCCGGAAAATTGAACTTTCCTACATTCACGAATACGTCCTCAGCAATACCGAGGGGACGAGATATAGAGCGATCTGCAAGCTCGAGAGTCATGCAGGTAGGAGTGAGTGCCGGAAGAGAAAGTTTCTTCCAGACCGAGTGAGGCATTAGGTTGATGCTTGCACCAAGATCGGCCAAGGCATAGCATTCAACCATTCCCGGGAAAATGCATGGAATGAGGAATTTCCCGGGATCTCCCAGCTTTTCGGGAAGCTGTTTCAACAATACTGCAGAGCAGTTCTCGTTTAATGGAGTTTTTGCCATCTCGAAGAGTTTTTCCTTGTTATTTAACAGATTTTTGATCGTAGATGCAAACTTGGGCATCAGAAGAAGAGCATCCGCGAAGCTAATGTCAAAATGTAATTCTTTAAAAATTTGGAAAAATTTGTCCAGTTGGTGACTAGCTTTCTCGCGGAGCTTTTGATCTTGTAAACGTGATGGATAAGGAATCGAGGGTTTGAGATTTTGTTTTTCAACGGGATCAACTGGAGGTTCAAAAACAACTCCAGGTTTGGATTTGGGTTTCGGGACCGGGACAACTTGAGGGTGGACGTCATCGGTATCTCCGTTATTAGTAGGAAGTACCGTGTCCGTGGTAACCTCAGGTTCACGTTCCGCTACTTGAGAAGAAGAGGTAGCGGGAGCCGTGGGTCCTTTGTATGAAACTCCACTGCGGGTGGTGATCGCCTTAACATCGCCCCTCGGGTTAGCGATCGTGTTGCTCGGAAGTGTTCCTGAGCCCGAGGGTCGATCATTTAAAGACTTCTTGAGTTCGGAGATCTGATTGACCAACAACTTGTTCATTTCTTCTTGGGACTTCATGAATTGCTTAAGCAACTCATCAGATGAAGGTCCAGTAGGAACAATGGCTTGAGTATGATTGTTAGGAACATTTTGAGGCCGATTGTTTTGAAAATTCCCATGATGTTGGTTATTACCCTGAAAATTGTTTCCCTGATGAAAATTACCCTGATTACCATGACCTTGATTTCTTTGAAAATTTCCTTGGTTTTGAAAGCCTTGGTTATGACCGGAATTGAAATTCCCTTGGTTGTTGAAACCTTGGTTCATTCGATTTTGGTTTTGATGAAAATTTTGGTTCCGGTTTTGACCATTTTGATTTTGAGACTGATTAAATCCGGGTGGTCCGAGGAAATTGTTGGAACGATAGCTTAAGAGATTACGGTCCCCCTGTGGTTGGTAAGAATTACCCCCCGTATTGTAGGAACCTTGAGCAGCATATACGTTCTCGTGAGTGAAGCCACCGGTGGCTGGGCACTCATTATAAGGATGTGGACCACCACATGTTTCACAACTGTGACTGACAGCTCTGACTTGATTATTGATGTTCTGATTAGATTGATGCATTCTCAACACAGCAGTGGACAAGTCATCCATCTTTTTAGTGAGAGCAGCTATTTCAGAGGAGGCTGGATTGACAGATTTACATGAATCATTCCTCTCAGCTGAGGAATCCCAGAAATTGTGGTGGGCAGTCATGTTCTCAATGAGATCATAGCACTCCTCGGGGGTCCTTTTCATAAAGGTCCCTCCAGCAGCAGCATTGATCGTGTCACGGTGACGGAGAGTCAAACCATTGTAGAAAGTATCTATGATGGTGACTAGAAGCATGTTATGATTGGGACATCGATCAATTGCAAGCTTATAGCGTTCCCATGCCTCAAATAAGGACTCATCGGGAAGCTGTCGGAAGTTGCTAATATCATTTCTCAACTTAGTTACCATGGATGGTGGAAAGTATTTTGCTAAAAATTTGGTAACCATTTCATCAAAAGTGTGGATCGAATTCTTCGGGAGACGATCAAACCAGGCAGTAGCATGATGAGTGAGAGAATATGGAAAGAGGTATAAGCGAAGGCCGTCATCGGTGACACCATTCTGCTTCATACTCTGGGTGACGGTCAAAAATTTATCGAGATGCTTATTTGCATCGTCACCCGGTAAACCGTGGAACTGACACGAATTCTGGACTTGCTGGATCATGTGGTGCTTGAGTCCAAAATCCGTGGAACTGATAGTGAGTGGTGCAATGGGTCCTCCCCTCCCCTGCATAGTAGGCTGACACAGCTCCTCCATCGTTCGGAGATCGGGAGCTGCATCCCCAGTTTCAGATTTGGGAGGGGGTGGAGGGGGTGGTGGGTCATCGTCAGGCATATTAACGGATATTTCTTCAGCAGCAAGCAATTCAGCTATGCTCTTTTGACGATTCCTTCTGGAATGGGAACGAGTGCGCATGCACTAAAAAATATTCACAAGTAAAACAAGACCGAGGCAAAACAACAGTGAACTTAAACCAATAACCACAGTGTGACTGGCTTCTTTGAAAAAGGTACACCAATCACAAGAGTACAATGGCAAGTTTTAATCTTTAGTTTGGGAACTTATTAATGTTCATACACCCAGTTGGGTTGTATTCTGCCTTGATTTGCGGTGGTAATATTTTACGTAATTATTTAACAATAAAACAAATGTTTTTGGCTTTTTGGGGTGTGTGTGAAAAAACTTGGAAATTATTTTTGGAATCGATTCGTTAACCGAAATCGTTCCTTTAAGACTACTCGCAGGTTGGCGGGAGAGAAGAATGGATCTCTCTTCGGTTCGCAATTTAATGTCAGAACCTCCGTATTCCAACTGTATAGGTTGTAATCTTAAAGAATCGAAGTAATTTAACTTCACGATTTGTTTTGTTGTTTATGATTTTTTTGGTGTTGTTAACACTTTAGGAAAAGTGTTAATGAACTTTTTTTTTATATGATTGAGATTTTTACAAAAAATTTACAAGTGATGTGATTTGTACAAGGAGGGTTTTGAAAATCACTAAACCTAAATGTTTTTAAAACACGCAACAACCTCCCCGGCAGCGGCGCCAAAATTTGATTGGTCTCAGAACCAACAGGTATTGTCACACAAGCTAGCCACTTGTGAATGGCTGACCGTAACAAATAAACCCTGAAAGCTTAAGACCAGATGCAATGAAATCCTGGAGAGTATAGTGTTTCCCCGGGTCGTTAAAGTCCCAACGAGGCTGAAATTGTGTTTGGAAAACGTTCTGGAATGAGTGATTTTGAATGGTAACCAGATAAAGATTTGGATTGATTGTTACACTAATGATTGCTTGGAATTGAAAATGAAAATGTACAATAACAGATATGACAAATATAACACAAAATGCAAATAAGCAAAGTACAGGGACTAAAATTGCCAATTTCCAAATTACAGGGACTGAAAATGACAAGTTCCAAACTTTGGGGTGAAAAATGAAAATTTTGAAACTTTTAATATTAAAGAAAATTAAAATCTAAAAAGAAAATGTTTTAATAATATTATATTATTATAATATTAACTATTTAATTTAAACTAATTAATTAACTTAAAAACTATTTAAACTAATTCTAAAAGATTTCTAATATAAATTTAACTTAGAAAATTACAAAATAATTTTCTAAAAAAACTAAAATGACTTAAAATGTTTATAAAAATTAAAAAGAAATATTTTTGTCTTTTTGTGGATTTTTTATAAATTAAAAACTTAATTAATATTTAAAACCTAATTAAACTATTTAAAAGAGAAAAATGAGAAAATGAAAGAGGAAAATTATAAAATTAATTTTTACAGATTCTAATTAATGTGAAAAAGCTAGAAAAATTATAAAAATGAAAATTATATTAAATATAAACAGCTATTCTAATTTCTTTTTGGTTTTTCTAATTAAACTGTTTTAAATAAACTTAAATCTAATAATTACTAAATAAAAAGTAAAAATTCTAGAAAAATTACTAAGAATACTAAATATTATTTAGAACCTAGGAAAATTATAAAAACTTGCTACTGTTTAACAAATTTATACAGAATTAATTACTTTAACAGTTTTAATTAATTTCTAAGTTAACTTATATTAAATCTAATAAATACTAAACAGTAAAATAAAATTCTAAGAAAATTACTAAAAATACCTAAGGTGACAAACTAATTTTAAAAATTATAAAAACAGGTTATTATTAATCTAAATTTAAAAAGAGAGAATGAAAATTAAGAAAAATTAAAAATATTAAATAGAAACTATCACTTTTATTAAAAAGTGGTGATTTTTGGATTTTTCTTTTTGGAACTTGTTGACACACTGAAAATGAACAAGTTTTGTGAAATCACTTTTTACAAAGCTTAAGAATAAGCTCTGTGCAAGCTTAAGCTTGTCACAGTTGACTTTTGTTTGACCTAAGTGAGAAATAAGCTTAAACTGGCTTAATATGGGACCACAGGTGCAAAAATAAGTTCAAATAAGTTACACAGACATGAATAAGCTAAAAGCAAACAAACAATAGAAAAATGATGAGTATTTACACACTCATCATGGATGTTGAAAGATACTAGTTGTGTACGTAATTGGGATGTTTACTTCTTTTTCAAGCTGGTCATATCGGGTTGTCTCCATTTGTGGTCATTACTATTATCCGGTGAATTAAAAGGAGGTTCGATTAAAGGTTGATTTGAGAGAAGTAATGAGAGTATTTTTTTCGACATATTCTCACGGAATTATGCTTACATGGATTTAATATTGCATCAAGTATAAGGTAATTTATGGCATGTACACAACACTATGATGATTCTGATAACTCGCAACCATCAGGAGGGAGAAGAACATGCCAAAAGAAGTAGTGTTTCGTCTTCTGTGATTGGGTTGATCGAAGGAATTGTGCTTAATGTGGAACTGAAAAAGTACCAAAAAATGTGTACATCGGGGCTTATTACCAACTTGGAATGCAAATTTATGTGAGATATGTTGTTACGATGCTCCTCGAACGAAAACCATGGTGCTACACTTTTGAATCTACTTTATCCGCTGCGTGATGAAAGAGAGTTGTCAGTTCAGGAGGGAGCCGATAAAAGAAAAATAAAGAAAAGACTCACTAGTTAGGAGGGAGTAATAACCTAACTAGACCATTACAGTTGAAGTTCAGAGCTACAAGGATTAGTGCCGTCAGTGCCAAAGATCAAATGCCAAGATCGTCGGAAGAGGATAACTTCAAGTCTGCCTCAGTATCTAGACTACGGAGACTCTGCGCTTTAACAACGTCATTATTATTATTATTATTATTATTATTATTATTATTATTATTATTATTATTATTATTATTATTATTATTATTAACTTTGTTTATGTATTTATAGGTCTCATTGTAACCATTCACATGCGAATATATCTTGGAGGGAGATTGTTAGCCTCGCTTTTTTATAAAGATAACGTCACACAAGTGACTTGGATTATATATATAACAAGTTGTGCCCATAGGGACTACTTATTTACATTAGGCAAACATGTAGTGTGATTAACCTATAAATACCACTTTATGACTCTCCATAAGGGGTGTGGTTAAGTGTTAGGTCATTTGTATTGTTTCATTTATCAATAAAGTTTCATTTTCTTATCCACTATCTCTCTACTTTTTCTCACTAGAAACATGTATACATTCATTTTGTTTGATCAACTATTCCTCCCTAACCACATAAATCTTTTAAGCAATGTTGCATTTTTTTGTAACTCGTAGATTTACCGTTTGCAAGAAATTTAAAAAAAAAAAAAAAAAAAAAAGAAAAAAAAAGTGAAAATGATTTTTTATTAATTTAGATGAAAATGGATGGCTAAGATTGATTCTTTGGATATATGGCAAATATGAGATCTGTATTGATCTCAACTATAGCTTTCACTTATTAAACCTCTCATATTTATTTATTTTTATTACAACTTTTTATTTTTATAATACCTTTCACCTAATTAAAATATTTTATTTTATTTGCGTTACCTTTCTTCAATCATATGCTCACTTATAACAATTTATATTGATATGTTTATTCAGATTGTTTGTCTCACCTATTGTTTAAAGTTAATCGCATACAGTAAAACCTCTATAAATTAATAGTGTTGGGACCGGAATAATTTATTAATTAAGCGAGATATTATTATATCGATAAATTAATAATTTATTAATTTAAAGAGGTTTGCGTATGACCTTTAAATTTGAAGTCCAATATACTAGTTACAATGTATAAATTGAATTGTCAAGTTCATTACTTTTGTTAGGACAATGTATTAATTAGAAAAACAAGTTCCAATTAACATTTTGTGAATTCACATTCGCAAATAAATTGAATTGTCAAGTTCATTACTTTTGAATTAGTAAAAAGTTAGTTTTGTTAGGACAAGTTCTAATTACGTAGGGAGATGATTTGCACACTCTATTTTTTGATTGTGACACTCATATGTACAACCGGATAAAGCAGTATACATCCACAGTACAACAGTTTAATGCACATGATTGAGTGTCTCAATCAAAAAATAGAGTGTGCAAATCATTTCCCAATTACGTATGACCTTAATTGAATTAATTGAATTTGTACCTATTCCAATTACGTATGGCCTTTATATATATATGAAATTTTTTAGGAATTATTAATTTATAGTTTCGTTGGGACCAATATATATACACTGGGGTTTTAAAAAAATTATTATCTTATTATTTTATCGATTGGAGTCCAAATTTGTACTGGCCCCAAGTTGGGACCGGACAAATTATTAATTTTATCGAGGTTATTAATTTATCGAGTATTAATTTATAGAGGTTTTACTGTATATTGTTTAAAGATATAACTAAAAAGCTCAAACATGCAAATATAGTTACAAGGTACCCACCGCTGCATTGCGCGGGTACCCAGCTATGTAAGTAAGTCGGTTTAGGTTTTGAGTTTTTTGGTTTAGGATATATATGCAAAAGCCCCGTAATAAAATAAAATAAAATTAAAAAAAAAAAAAAAAAAAAAAAAAAAAAAAAAAAAAAAAAAAAAAAAAAAAAAAAAAAAAAAAAAAAACTAGAGGTTGGGCTTTGAATGGGCCGAATGTGTCAAGTTGTACAAGAATTAGGATAGGCAAGTTATTTTTGTTACAAGTCAAATTAACGCCACCAAAATCTGATCTGATCTGAAGTTCTATAAAAAATAGAAGTCATCGACAAAGTCATAAGAAATCTACCTTCTCTGAACCCTAAAGCGATAGTCGCAGCAATCAAACATTAATAAGATAAGATAAGATGGCAGACTACTTACCCTTGAAAATCCAAGCCGAAATCATGAAAAGGCTTCCGGTGATATCATTGATTCGATTCAGATCCGTCTCCAAACAATGGAAATCTGTTATCGACAGCCCTAAATTTATTGCTGATCATTGTGTCATCCAGCACCGCACTCATGAGTCGCAACATCTTTTGTTAAGTTACAAGGAATCAGGGGTGTCGTCTATGGGTTACGTGGATAGATATTTTTCAATCGCGGATGATGATACGTTCCCACATCAGAAGGTCTTCATGACTAGTCCCGTGTCCGTTAATCCACTTAAGTATCCAACATCAATTGTTGGTGTCTCTGGAGGCTTGTTTTGTATTTATGGTCCTAATAGAAACATAATGAATGCTGTTATTTGTAATCCATCCATCAAAAAAACAGTTACTATTGTTGTGCCGCATGATGATGGTCTGCCGTATAACACTATTGTTGGCTTTGGGGTTTGTCCACGAACTAGCAATCCTAAGCTTGTAAAGATCACATTTAATTGTTGGTACCAGGAGGACTATGCTACCATTCCTAATCAAGTTGAGGTTTTTTCATTGAGCTCAGGTTTATGGAAACCTCCAAGTAGCAACAAGCTGCCTCGTAAATCAATTGCATACATGTATCCTCAGGTACCTATTAATGAGTTTATGTACTGGCTTGCTTATGATATGTGTTCCTTGGATTGGAAAGATCAGTATTGTCATTTGATCATGTCATTTGATTTGACAAGCGAAGAATTTACGGAAATATACCTCCCTCAAAGCTTAGCAAGTAGTAAAACTCATGTGTGTATATCTAAGCTAAAGGAGTCTCTTGTTGTGCTTGAAAAAAATCACGCCTCCAATACAAATGTATGGATTATGCAGAATGGTGATCCAAAATCGTTCACACATATATTCACCATTAACATGCCAATAACAAAGATAAGAGATGTAGCTGGATTCAGAAACAATGGTGCCCCCATAATTGCAGACAAAAAAAAATTGAAAGAGAATGAGCTAATTGTTTATGAACCTAACTCTAAACAAATCAACTATACTGGGATTGCCGGGCCATTTCATTTCTTCTTTGCGAGTCCCTACACACAAACACTGCTTTTGCTTGATCATAAAGATAGTGTGGATTCAGAGACTGCGACTGCGACTGGAATAGGCAAGCAAGGTATGGATATTTGAAGAATAACTACTCATGCTTTTCTCATTTATTTTTCTTTTGATGATAACATTTTGCACTTTTATCATGAGTTCAAAATGAAGCAGTTTATACTAGATAAGCACTGTAGTTACATTGGTTTGGCAACCTGTTTTTCCTCTTCGATCATGAGGAGTTTATATCACTTCAACATTGTAAAGAACCAAAAACAATTGGCATATGCAATAACACTACACCAAAAACCACTTTTGCTCACGGGGTCGCTAAAAGTGGCATGGGGCCACGTTTTCAAATCTCTTTTTCTTCAAACTCTGACCAGGGGACCAACACCTTTAGCGCCGCTAAAAGTGTTTGTAATTAAATACTAATATTTTCTTTATATCAAATAATATTTTTTAAGAGAATTAGCCCGCGTAAAACTTCTTAGCCCGCCAAAACATTTAGCGACAAATGTCGTCGCTAAAGGTATATAATGAATTTAATAATCTTATTTTAATATTAAATGATTTTTCTATTAAAAATTAATCAAAAATGATTAACTAATTTTTCATCGCTAAAAGTGTATTTTCAATTTTATATTAATTGTGTAAATTAATTTTTTTTTTAAAAATATATGCAAAAGTAGCTGCAAGTGCCCAAAATGCCATTAACCACTTTTTTTATTTCTTCAACTGTAAACAAGCAGCAACATGTACTTCTTCACAGTATACCCCTCCCCAAATGTACACTCCCCAAGTGTTTCCCGGCCCTAGTTATACTACTCCCGACCATGGTTGTTACAACCCAGCCTTTGATCCCATGGATGAAGATGATGGTGATTTTGATGATGATGATGGTGAAGATGATGGTGATTTTGATGATGATGATGAAGATGACACTGTCGATGACGAGTAGGGATTTAGTATGTGATTTGGATTTGTATTGACATTGTTTTGTTATTTGCATTCTCATATTAATATTATTAGCTTAATTGTATTGTTATTATCGAAGACTATAACTTCGTTTTGGATTGAATAAGTGGACAAATGAGTTTTGTATCTTTTGGGTGATTTACAGGGTTTTGGTAGATTTTTACTAAATGCACAAATTATAGAGTGTTAAAAAAACGCACATCATTCATACTTAAAACAGTTACAATATTAATCCAACTTTAAAGCATCGTAAATATTGAGACAACACATATAAGATAAGAATAACGTGCTTGGTTAAGTAATCTATACTATATATCTATGTATTCTAATAAAATAGAGTTTTGTACCACCTAATGAAGCAGCACTGTAATTAATTCGCTGATGTGTCTCGCACCATATTTCACGGTATCTTTGGAAAGTACTACCCATCTTTAGCATTATTATACGAAACTTCTTCTATACGATTCAAAGATTCAAATATGGGTTGCAATTCAACATTTAATGTCCTTGCATTTAAACAATCATCCAAAAATAACAGCTTCATTGTATACCATAACAATTCAAAAACACCATTAATCTTTATCATAAGACGGATTGAATCATATCACCCACACTACTACAAAAACTGGTTTTACCCACTACCAAATCCGTGGGAAAATCAGTGTGAAACGGCCGTTATCCACAGATTTCACACGGATTCGTTCCGTGTGTAAAAACCCCGTGGGTAAATATTTTCCCACGAGAATTCCCACGGGCGTTGACTATTTTCCCACATATATTACCGTGGATAATCCGTGGGTTTAATTTCCCACAGATTTCTCACGAATTTCCCACAGTTTCTAGTAGCCATTTTTCACACATATCCGTGGTTTTTTTGCCACTGATTTTCAACGATTTTCACACTATAATTTTCCCACAAATTTCTCACGAACTTCCCACAGTTTCTAGTAGCCATTTTTCACACATTTCCGTGGTTTTTTTGCCACTGATTTCCAACGATTTTCACACTATAATTTTCCCACAGGTTTCTCACAAAATTTCCCACGTTTTCTAGTAGCCATTTTTCACACATATCCGTGGTTTTTTTTGCCACGGTTCACTACTAGAAAACAGGGCAACACTAACGGTCAAATCCGTCATTAATCCGTCGGTAACAGCATATCCAAAAACTAAAATCCATCAATATAACCAACTGAAAAGACTAACAGCATATCCAAAACGCGAACTTTCAAAACAAATAAATCATGATCAAAAAACGGGTGTACTCCATTGAAACACATATACAATTACAAATATAGTCAACGACTATTTACAACCCAATTTATTTCATATTTTGGGCACAACAAGCATTTCATCTTTGTTTCATAACATTACAAGATCTATATTCTATAATCTTCTATGGTCTTTATTATCCATTCTCTTAGGCACGATGACCTGTTTTTCTACACCTGTCAACAAGATACAAAACCAAATAAGTTCATATAACAATCAAAAGGCAAACGAATACAATATTATAAAGTATTTAGATATAAAAATAATNAAAAAAAAAAAGTATGCTGGGAAATAGATTTTGTTTTCTGTGGTTTTGTGGTATGAAGTTGACACCGTCACACCGAGATCTAACATAAGAAAAAAATTCTGGGAAAGAGTTTTTTTCTTTGGTTGTTGTGGTATAAAATTTTTAAGAAAGAGAGAGGATTAGAGCTTTAGGGGGTGGCTGGAAAAGTAGAAGATGGAGTAATTTTTTTTAGAAAGAGACGTGAGTTAGTGAGTGTGTGGTTGTATGATACAAAGGGAGAGACATATAATTTTTTAAGTTGTGGTAAAGTTTGATTTCATCTTACCCATTAAAGTTGACATGTTGGCAATCCATGTGATGTGATCCAAGGGTCAAAATGTCTCACATGCAAACATAATGGACTTATAAGTTACGTGATTTTTTTTTTCTTTTTTAACATTATAAGTTAAGTGAATTGATTATGTAAAAGTTATGCTTCCTATTTAGCAACTTAACACATATACTTTCTTATTAAACTTTTTTACGTTGGAAGGTGATTGGGACACTCATATTTTTTTATTATATGTCTTAAAATTGTGATTATAGAAATTTGTTTAATGTCATATTGTTAAATTGTAATTTTTGACGGTGTAATTTATCATTATTTATATATAATATTATCATTGAAAACTTAATGAGGCTTGTATGTAATTGATTATTAATAGGTTATTAATTCTTTAAGTTATTCCTAACGGTCTATAATAATAATAACTGTGAAATGGTGCGGCTTTGGTTTAGAATTTCACCAAAAGAGGACACTCGATAAGATCCTCGATTAGTACGGGGCGGGTTTGAGGGAGCATCGCGCCCCAACGGGGCTCCCCTACTAGATCCCCGATGAGGATTGGGGCGAGTTTGGGGAGAACTTAATAAAATATCCCGGTTCCAACATCATTCATTTATTGAGGTTTTACTGTACATTGTTACCGAACTTATGAGTACTCGTTTTCCAATCCATTTATAATTTATTTTTCCTTTAAAACACAACTTACCTTATGTGTACATAAACGTTCATGTATGGACAATGGCCTTTCCACATATACATTTTACATATCTACACATGCTTATGATACACACACAAATAGTTATATTAACAAGCAAACACATATAATACGAAACGACAAACACATAGACACATATGACAAATATTTCTGTAAGAAATCCGTGGGTAAATACCCGCAAATTTCCTACGGAATTATCATATCGGTGGGTAAACTGTGGGAAAGTACCCACAGATTTCCCACAAACATAACCGTTACTATGTTTTTGCCGCATTTACACATTCACAAATATACACATTCTTACATAAAGAGGTATGAAGTAATATAAAGTTAAACATCAACTTATAATGCGCATATATAGCCATGCATATATATAAAATGGTTCATAACTTCATATAGCACATGTTTACACATATATGTTATACAAAATTCTTTTTGAAAGACAATAAGCTTTATATTTATAGTTGAGGTTAGGAACTAGTTTTCAAATCCATTTATAATTTATTTTTCCTTTAAAACACAACTTACCTTATGTGTAAATAAACGTTCATATATGGACAATGGCCTTTTCACATATACGTTATGAAGTTGTGATACACACACAAATAGCTATATTAACAAACAACGGTTTGTTACAGAACTTGTGATACACACACAAATAGCTATATTCACATATATGTTATCCTTGTGTTCATACAAATATTCGTCTAGATATGCACACATATACAACGGTTTGTTACAGAAAAATGTAATACTTGAACCTACACATACACTTGTGACACTGGCATAAATAGTTCCATTAATAGAAAAACACATATAAGATGAAACACAAACACATATGAAGACATACTAACTAATGTAGGAATGTGTAACTAGGCAAAACACAAAAATGATATTTTTTGTGGGAAATCCGTGGGTATTTACACACGTATTTCCCACAGATTTATTAAATTTGTAGGTAATCTGTGGGAAAGTACCCACATATTTTCCACGGACATAATCGTTTTCTTTTACTTTCTTGATATAGTTACACATTCACACATATACAAGTCAATATAGATAGATACAAAACATCTATAGATACAATGAAGGTCATAAACAAGCACATGAAACATATACGTGTAGATATGCACACACATATAATGGTTTGTTATACAAAAAGATTATTCCTAAACCTACACATACACTTGTGATACTGACATAAATAGTTATATTAATTAACAAACACATATAATATGAAACTACAAACACATTTTAAGTAATATGAGAATGTGTAAGTAGACAAAATATAAAAGCGATATTTTATGTGGGAAATCTGTGGGTATTTACACACATATTTTCCACGGATTTATTAAATTGGTAGGTAATATGTGGGAAAGTACACACATATTTTCCACGGACATAATCGTTTTCTTTTACTTTTTTGATATAGTTACACGTTCACACATATACACATCGATATACCTGATACAAAACATCTATAAATACAATGAAGGTCATAAAAAAGCATACAGAACATGTACGTGTAGATATGCACACACATATAATGGTTGTTACACAAAAGATTATTCCTAAACCTACACATACAATTGTGATACTGACATAATAGTTATATTAATTAGCAAACACATATAATATGAAATTACAAACACATATGAAGACATATTAAGTAATGTGAGAATGTGTAAGTAGACAAAATATAAAAACGATATTTTCTGTGGGTAATCTGTAGGTATTTACACACATATTTCCCACGCATTTATTAAATTGGTAGGTAATCTGTGGGAAAGTACACACATATTTTTCACGAACATAATCATTTTCTTTTACTTTTTTGACATAGTTACACGTTCACGCATGTACACATCAATATGCCTGATACAAAACATCTATAGATACAATGAAGGTCATAAACAAGCATACGGGACATATACGTGTATATATGCATACACATATAATGGTTTGTTACACAAAAAGATTATTCCTAAACCTACACATATACTTGTGATACTGACATAAATAGTTATGTTAATTAACAAACGCGTATGAAGACATATTAAGTAATGTGAGAATGTGTAAGTAGACAAAATATAAAAACGATATTTTCTGTGGAAAATCTGTGGGTATTTACACATGTATTTCTCACGGATTTATTAAATTGGTAGGTAATATGTGGGAAAGTACACACATATTTCACACAGACCGGTTAAATAGTTATTTTATAAAAAAAGACCGTGTGAAATTCGTGAGTAATGGAGCTAAAATTTGCCACATACTTTTGGCCGTGGCTAATACGTATGAAATGTGCCACAAGTTTCCCACGGACGTCTAATAAACACAAATAGTGTGAATATGGTCGCAAATCTGTGGGAAATTTGCGACGGATTTCACACAAAAACTTGGTCAACAATTTAGTGTGTAAAGAGTGAGAAATCCGTGGGAAATTTGTGACATATTTCTCACCGAAATTTGGTCAACAATTTGGTGTGTAATTTGTCGGTATCCCGTGTGAAATTTCACACAGTTTTGTTTTCGTGGGAAAATTTCCGTGGGAAAAACCAGTTTGTGTAGTAGTGCCATTCCATATCACCGGTTCAAAATCAATTCTATATCACCAATTCAAGATCAAAAAATATAAAAATAAAAGCTTTGATCTATGAGGTTCAACTGATTCAAAAATAACACGGATCTCTACTTTCGTTCTATGAATCAATTTAAGTCTGACTCTTTTTCTAATTCTGGATCATTTATTTCTAAAAATTTATTCCTTGATTATTTTCCGTTCGATTTTGCTGGTTCAATTCAATCACTGCATTTTTGTTAACTTTTTTTAATTGTGTTAGGCGGATTTGCGTTTGTCATTTGTTTGTTTAAATCTATTTTTATATAGGATTACATTTGTGTTATGCGGATTCAAGTTGTGAAGTCAAAAAGAAGAAAAATTCGAGATAGGTATGATGGTGACACATTGTCAGGTTGACTATAGTTAACCGCCTTTAACATTGCTTATTGATAGGTATCATCTTCAACATTAACATTGCTTATGGTTAACCGCCTTTATACACTTCAACTCAGTAACATTTTTTTTTTAATCTAATACACTTCAACATTGCTTATTGATAGGTATCATCTTCACAGGAATCCTGTTAATAAACAAGGATCATAATTGTTTAAGGAGCTTGCTGATGTTGATGGCTTGGTAGGTTGCTTTTGTTCCTGCCTCAGCAGCTTTGTGCTACTAATTTTAAGTTATCATATCAAAATGGTTCTTATTGTTTTGTTAAGCAAAAAATGTTTAATATACATAGTGCTCAATTGCTCTTTCCTATTATTGTAGACAGTTCGTCACTCCATCTGTTGTGTATGTTTTCCAGTTGAATCTGTGTGGATATCGATTAGTAAAAAGTATCTAAATCTGCATGATCCCATAAAAATAAGTAGATACAAGTAGGATTTTTTTTAATAACATACACGTCTATGATATAAATTGGAAAGCCTTGATAAGAACCTTATTTTGTGAAATAGTGTACTACATTTACCAGAATATACATTCAGAGAAACATAAATGGGTTTGAGAGGAAATTGTACACAAACATGATCTTTTTATAAATTTTAATGTTGGGTTTTTGGATTGGAACCTTATTCTGCGATTTAGATACTTTATAGTTCTTCGGTACATGCTTGCGACTTTAGTCTATATCAATCTCTCATCGACATCATTTGATCTATGTTCTGTTTGGTTTCTATTTAGATATCTTTGAGCATTTTCGTGGAACAGAAAGAAATTATGTTTGTGAATAGAAAGAGAAAGGATCGACATTAAATTTTGCAAACCAGAAATTACAAAATATCCAAAGCTTACTTAAAAATTTAATGCTTTTTTCAAGCTCTCTATATGTAGTTTCGCATAAGTAGTAAAAGCATGTGTAGTTGTATACTTTCTTTAACACTTTGTTTAGTTGTTATGTTTGGACCTATACAATCTAAAACGAAGCTTTTCAGATTACTAATGACAATGGCACAGGTTTTGTGCAGGTTGGATAACGGGTAATGGTCAGAAATCACAATGCATAAGTTTCGGGGGGTCAAATGGGTCAGGTGTGTTCTGAAGTTTTTCAATCACCTTAGTTTCTTGGTGTAAATCTTTTATTAGTTTATAAATTTACAAATAGTTTTTCTCGAGTTTGGTGTTAGAAGACAAGTCATTTGACACTCACGTGGACCTTTTTTCTTCTTCAAAATATGATGACTACTAAAATTTTGAGAATTTGTGAAGCATAAGATATATGTCAGGGCCACCACTTCCTGTATCGTTAAAACAAGATCTTGCTACTACCATTTTGCCGTCTACAGGCCAGTAAGTCTCATTTAGCGCCTGCAGTTATGGCATGAATTCTACTGTCTAAAAAGTTACCCTCTTTCCATTTTTTATGTTAGTTTGACGATTAAATGATTGTTGCACTTTGGTGATGATAGACAATGACGTTCGAGTCATCAAGCAACTGTTCTCATCAGGTAAATACGACACTTAAATAACCATTCTATACCATGTCTTAGTTTGATCAATAATATGTCACTTACAACTAATTCGGGTAAATATGGCACTTAAAACTGATTATCGACTTATATATTAAAGCCATTTTAATAAGATGTTTGGCAAGGTCTTGTGTTTGAATACGTTGATATGTAAATCCAACTACTATTATTTGCATTGTGTTTTCATACACCTTATCTGACAAGTTTTTGATATGTAAATAAGCTTTCCCAAACACCTCTTGAATGCAACAGAAACATATATGATCATGTGTATTAGCTTATATAAGTTGCTTTCAAGAAACTGTTCTCATTAGGTTATTCATGGTGTTTATAATAAGCATATGGTTTATAACACAACATAAGCAAATGCAAAACTTATCCCTTGTGCAGTAAGTAATACGGAGTAATAATCACTTTTGTAAAAGTTATATAAGTTGTTGAAGGTAGCAATGCCAAACACCCTGAAAATATATTCGGAAACTGGTAATTCTTTTTAGTACTTACGAACATGTGAAGGACAGAAAAAATCAGTCATTATTTATTAGGTGTTGATGATAATTGTTAACCATATTCGTCCTACAAGCGTATGTCTTGCCAATTGTTTTTGAGCAAAATCTTGCCAATTGTTTAATGTTTTATTTTACTTAGCGATATTCTGTTTTCTATATTCTATACATTATCATCCACAAATTCGTATTGGATGTATTGCCATTGGTTCACCATATAATTATTTTTGGCAAACAATTTTCGCGCCATTGGTGGTGGAGTTACTTTATAACCTTCTTCTAATCAATTATTTCTTTTAGGTACCAAGTACTATCTAAAGCTTTGAATGCGGTTTGATCAAATGAGAAAGTACCGATTGTGTTGATGAAAGCTATTATGCAAGTTAAGAATAGAAATATACGACTTTTGGAAAACTATTGGATTATAACTAGATGATGATGGCATGAATGATGCATTTGAGAAGAATTCAGGACAGCAACAACAAATTCACTGAGCCAAAGAATACATTTGTTTGAGTAGTGATAGGTCTATAAGAGAAAATAAGATGCATAAGTGTTGTTACTTTGGTAATAACACGAATTTTGTGATTTATTTGATTAATGGCTACACATGTGTAATTTTTTTTTAATGGTGACGTTTAATTGAATGATCGTGGGTTTGAGAAAATGATAGCCACTCGCAACTTCACAGCTTCCATATTCATATCAGAAATATTGTAACTTTCATATTTGATCTAAAAGTTACAGTTTATATGTGTTTAAGGAACTTGAGATATATGTTTGAACTTAGTAATGCTTAGCCACTTAACATATAATTGAGTTGACTTAAAATGTCTTACTCTGTTCAAAAATATTGTAATTGTCAATAGCTAATGTGTTTTAAATGCATAAAATTTTATAAATCAATTTGTTCAAAATAGATCACTGTTGAATTGTATGTAGTTCATCCAAGTTGACACATTGAGGGTAGGTTTGGCACGAAGCGGTGTGGAGCTTTTTGTGGTGGTGAGCAATGAGCATTTTGGCTTTTAGTAGTCGTTTGACAAATGAGTGGTGAGCTTTGCTATTTTATAGGAATGCTCATTTTTCCAATGTTTCTTTAAAAAGCTGTGAGTTGTGGCTATTGCTCATGATGAGTGTGTAAATACTCATCATTTTCTATCACCTAAACTGCAAAAACAGCCAAAAACACCAAATAATGCATCAAAATAATGGAAATATTCCAAAATGTGTGTTTTATGAGTCTTAGGATGCAAAATGTTTGAAAACAAATGAAAAACAAGCAAAGTTGCACAATTGGCAGTTCAGTCCCTCAACTTTCACAAATTGTCAAAACTAGTCCTAAATAGTTCAAAATATGCAAAATAATCATAAAAGGTCTTGGGGATTCATAAGTTGTCAAAACAAACCCTTTGAATATCAAAAACACAATTTACAACTTTGGTCCCCCAAGTTTGAAAAATGTGCAAATCATAGTCCTTGGTGAGTTTTAAAAGTGAAAATAATCAAAAATAAACCTTGTACTATTCAAGTAAAATTGACATAATTGGTCCTTGTGGGTTAAAGAAATTGGAAAATTACAGGGTTTGGTCCCGAAGTTTCACAGAGTTGGCAGAAATGTCCCTGGACTTTGAAAGTGGAAATTTCAACAAAAGTCCTTGAACATTCAAATATGGCAAGATTAACCCTTGTGAATACTTCTGGAAAAATCACAGCATCAAACCCTAAACTTTCATGGCAAAATTCACATTTGTCCAATTGTGAATTACTTGTAAAAAAACCGAAACGGACTCTAAAACTCTTATAACCCAAAATCCAAATCCTTAACCCACTACCCCTTGGCCTGTTTTATTTTGCCTGGCCAAACTACCCTAAGCCCAAAACACCCTTCTTATAATAAACCCACCCGTCCCCTTTATTTGACTTCGGTCAAACCCATCCCTTCCCCCCCAAAAAACCACACCTGGCAAAACCACTGGTTGGATATTACCCTCCCTAGTCCAACTTGCCCCATCACATCCCACCCAACCCACACCTTCACCAAACTAACCACCAACAAAATAAATTCACACCACCCTGTTGACAATTTTCATCATTTTCTTTTTGCGCCAAAAATACACGTGGAAGGCCTAAGGATCACCCATTTTGCAATTGAGCAGCTGCGGATTTGTTCAAAAGCCAAGGAAAGCCCTAGGAATGATGCCTAAAAAGGAAAGCAATGTGGAGAAGAGAAGATTATATAGTGGTAATTTTAGAATATTAGGGGTCGAAATAGTTAATTTCAAAATTCTAGTTGTTAATTTATCAATTAAAGAAGTTTGTACTCTGTTTCTAAGTTGTAATCCAAATCTTTATAATCAAAATTCCAAGTGTTCAAGTTAAATTTCTGTTTTGGAATTTTCCAAATTTTTTAAATTTCTGTTTTTATCTTAATGATAGTTTAAAGCCTCATGTCCACTATTACATAAGCTCATTTTAGGATCTTATATTAATTAAGAAAACATAAAAGTAAAAAATCAGGAGAAACAAACACAGGGTAGCTTTGCAATTTGGACTTTGGAAAGCTTTTGGAAGTTGCCATACAATGGGAGGGTGCAAGATGAGTTTTACTAGCTTATCTCTGATAATGCTAGGGAGCTTGTTGGAGATAAGAAGCTCTTAGTTAAGCTAGAGTAAAGGTTTCTACTTTAAGTTTCTAAATTCAGTTCTTAGAGTAAATTGTGCCAGTTTTTCTTATTATTAGCTTATTAGTGCTTAATCCTTGTGTAATTTGTGCTTATTTGGTGTTACTCGAGTCATATTATACCTTTAAATTAAGTACTTTATAGATAAAATCAGTTTATGCAATCTATTTTCATTTTCACAGTTAAAATAGAAAACTTGATCAAACTTGGAATAATGTGATTATACACCTTGGTTTATGTTCGATTCAGTCTAAGGGAATCTATAATTAATCAAATTAAAATCCAAGTTTGTGGTCCAAATCAATAAGCATCCTTGAAAATCAAAACATTTCATTCAGTTTAAAGGGTGTTTGTTTAAACTGTCATTTGTGTGGATCCAGGGGTCATTGTTGTATATTGTACTTGATTACATTGATCATTTAGGTTCTAAGTAACTCAAATCAAGTTGGAAAAACCTGTGGGTCTTGAAAAAAAGTCAATTTCACTCTTAATCTCTCTAGTTGATAAACTGTTAAGGATTTTTGGGTCGCAAAATCCATCAAAACAGTTCATAGAAGTTTGTTAAGGTTGCTTAATTTCATGATCTTAGCTTAATATAACATTAATCAGTCCATATAATTCAAGATCCAAAACTCAACCCCAAAGTGCAACTTAGTGCTTAAAATCAAAAAGTCAAATTGACAGAAAAAGATTTTTGAATAAACTTAGGAATTTCTTGTAGGCTTTAATCTTGGAGTTCTTGGGTTTGTGCTTTTTAGGAGTTAATCTTTGGTTCTCATCTTGTTCACTGTATTTTCATAATTTTTAGATTGCTAGTTCAAAACTGCTTAAATTTTGTAGCTTTTAGCAGGTTTTGATGGTTCTCTGAGAAACATGCCCCTGGTGCACAGTTCGAGGTTAGCCTTTTCATCAAGCTCGGTCCATAAGCTGCACCAGTACACCAAACCTTTGGATTTTGTCAGTTTTTTAATAAGCAGCCACCCACCATTTTCAGATTGATCGCAAGCTTAAATTTTCATGTTTCCAGAAGCATGGGTGCGATAGGCTGCTAGTAACTTTTTGAGTTGTTGGAACAAAGTCAAACAGTAATTGGACGTCAGTGTGGATACGTATTGCAAGCCCAGCCTCTTGTTCCCAAGCTCTCAAAAAAGCTGAATCTGTGGGCTGTGCCATCAGTGTGAGCTTGTTGGCCTGCCGCGTGAAAGCGCATAATGTGTGGCGTTCATAGAGCTGTTGCTGGCCTTCTGACCACCCGCTGGAACCCACGACAAGGTTACAATCTTTCCATTTTCTTGTGTGCAACATAGAACTGTACTTTTTAATTGCTTGCTTAGTTATTTCTAGCTTATTCAGATGCTTGATGTTTGTTATGTTCTATTTTCCATGTCTGGTGAACTTATTTGAACTTATTTTTGTACCTTGTGGTCCCATATTTAAGCCATTCTAAGCTTATTTCTACTTAGGTCACAACAAATCAACTGGTGTCAAGCATAAGCTTGCACACAGCATTATTTTTGAGCTTATCAAAAGTGGTTTTGCAAAAGTTGTCCAATTTTTATTGCCAAAACAAGTTCCAAACAGAAAATTCCAAAAATCATCACTTTTTAAGAAACAGTGCATAGCTTCTATTTAATATATTTTTAATTTTTTCTAATTCTTCATGCTTGCTCGTGTGTTTAAATGTTAGGGATTAATAAAAGCCTGTTGGTCATGAAATTGTTAAGAGTGCTGTCAGCGCTGTCAAGGTGGGTGTGGTTAGTGAACTGTGTTCGCTGTAGAATTGTTTGTACGTGTGTAATAGATGTATAAAGTTAAATATAAGATCTTAAATGTGTTCTTACGCGTACAGAAGATTAGAAAACTGGTTGAAATCAAGGTCTGGAAAGTCGTGTGATAGAATTGTGTGTAAGACCGAGGTGTGTAGGAGAGTTGACTAATTTCCTAGGTGTCGGCGAGAAGCTGGAGCGGCGGGTATTATCAGTGCGATTTGAGTAATGCTGCAGAGAGGGTTGTGAGCTGCGCTGCGCATATGCAGGATATTAGAGAGACAGCGAGGTTGTAATGTGAGGAGAGCAGAACGATACAGATGGGTGTGAGTGTGCTATGGGCATGTATTAACCATTCGAAGTTGTCAGGTCTTAGAATTTTTCGGTTGTGTGTTGCGACCAGTTGTAAGTGTAAAGCGTGTACAAAAGTTAGCATCCGTTTGTTAAGTTCTTCGACTTTGCATGGATTGGCTC
>LBNU01009080.1:23183-59106 GCA_014162995.1 Artemisia annua | reverse complement strand
TATTTTAAGTCATTTTAGGTTTTTAGAAAATAATTTTGTAATTTTATAAGTTAAATTTGTAATAGAAACCTTTTAGAATTAGTTTAAATAGATTTTTAAGTAAATTAAAATAGTTTATATTAATTAATTAATATTAAATTAGTATAATATTAATAAAATATTTTCTTTTAAGATTTTATTTTTCTTTAATATTATAAGTTTCAAAATTTTCATTTTTTACCCTTTAAGTTTGGAAGTTGTCATTTTTAGTCTCTGTAGTTTAGAAGTTGTCACTTTTAGTCCCTGTACTTTATTTAATTGCATTTTGTGTTATAAATTTGTCATATCTGTTATTGTACATTTTCATTTTAAATTCCAAGCAATCAGTAGTGTAAAAATCAATCAAAATCTTTATCTGGTTACCATTCATAATCACTTATTCCCGAAACGTTTTCCAAACACAATTTCAGCCTCGTTGGGACTTTAACGACCCGGGGAAACACTATACTCTCCAGGATTTCATTGCACCTCGTCTCAAGCTTTCAGAGTTTATTTGTTACGGTTAGCCATTCACAAGTGGCTAGCTTGTGTGGCAATACCTGTTGGTTCTGAGACGAGTCCAGCTCACTGCTACTGCTAACTACTACTTTTAACAAACACACCCTGAAAATATAGTTAGCTTTCGATTGGAAAAATAAGCAAAATATAATATATCATGAAAGCCTGCAATATGATGATTTGGGTAATTTTCTTATCAAAAACTTTCTTTTAAACTTGACTGTTTTTTTTCTGTATTTAGGTGATCACGGAATGAACATGGACTAATCAAGTGTTTGAAGTTAACCGTAAATCTTTGCTCTTCAAGACTATCTACCAGAGAAAAAGACAATACATGCACATTTATTATTTTGATAGTTTCAAACCAAATTGTTTATTGTATTCTTGACATATTACTTATTATTCTTTTCAATAACAATGGAACTTATTTACGTTTTTGTTGATTTATTCACATACGTATCTCTTTAATGAACAATTTCTTTAAAATCCCGTGAATTGTCTTCTGACTATAAGCCAATGAACATTTCTTGATCACCTAATAAGAGTGAAAAAAAGTGTAAGTAAAAAATGTTTGTAATTGATAATACATGTAAATATAAAAAATGTCACAAAAGATACCGTATGTATATTTGTACGTGCCTCTTCAAACATGATCATAAAGCTTGGAGAACTTATTTGTAGACTAAATTTGTAGTAGTTTATGATAGATTACCATCCGCATAAGAAACAAAAACCTTCAAACCTTTTTTGCTTTTGACACGCGAAAAAGCCACATATAGTTGTCCATGTGTGAAAAACCGGACGTGGCATGTACAAACTAACTCTTGAAAGTGATTGCCCTTGGCTCTTGAAAGTGATTCACGGGGTTTTTAAAGAAATTATTCATCAAGGAGATATGTGAGTGACTAAATGTGAATAAAGTAATAAACAACAAAGAACGTAAATATGTTACATTGTTTTTTGAAAAGAATAATAAATAATGTGTTAATGGTACGATAAACAATTAGGTTTGTAACTATTAAAATAATAAACGTAAAAGAGTTTTGAAGAGCAAAAGTATCCGGTCAATATCAAACACTTGAGTAATCCATGTTCCAAATTACAATAATACATGAGATATGTCAAACACTTAAGTAGTTCATGTTTCAAATTACTATAATATGTAAAATATGATCGGTAAAAACTATGCGTTATTTAATATCAACATTATTTAAAAACCCGTGGAATATGATGTGATTAATCGAGAGGTTATTAGTTTTATCGAGG
The DNA here is from genome assembly GCA_014162995.1 of Artemisia annua. Taxonomy (NCBI): domain Eukaryota; kingdom Viridiplantae; phylum Streptophyta; class Magnoliopsida; order Asterales; family Asteraceae; genus Artemisia; species Artemisia annua. Next base: position 57,303 of record LBNU01009080.1, on the reverse strand, counting down.
TTATTAAGTTAATACTCAATCACGTATCGAGAGGTATGTACCACTTGGAATATGATGTGATTTATGCCGTTTTCTTAATTTTACATATATTATTAATCACACAAAATGTTATACTTACATTCTTTTCTTATACTTATTAGGTTATCAACAAATGCTTATTGCCTTACCAAGGCTGTCAAGATTTGCTTTTCATCTACATTCTTAGTTACAAGCATTGTACTCTATACTATCATTGACTTATTAGTTGATATTCCTTTGGAATAAATGATTCATCCTGTTTACTTTGTGGTTTTCCTTACTTTGTTTACACACACTTTTTTTTTGCACGATCTCATCTAAAAACCCGTGGGTTACCACGGGTCTATAAGCTAGTACTATATAATAAAATAAGGTTTTTTACAAGTCCTTTAAGCGCGGAGCATTAAAAATCCGTTTAATGCGGTGATGTGGAATTCCTTATTTAGCATCAATGTACAACACCTTGAAACACAAATTTTACTACACTACTTTCTCATTCTCAACATATACACGCTCAGCCTAATTTTGTAAATTAATAAATAGCATTCATTGTACACGCTCTTCCCAAACTTCCTGTACACGCTCTTCCCAAACAATTACAAATCATCCTTTAATTGCGCCTTTCACTTAATAAAAATACAAACCCAATTCTTTTCCATGATTTTCTATGCCATACCGATTCAAAATCATCAAGAAAATATTTTGATTGATTCATGTGTGTGCTGGTGTTGTGTATGCTGTCAATAAGAAAGTGTTGGTAAGCACTGATTTATTATAAATTTAGGGGTATCGACATTTATTGTTCCATATTTCATTATTATGTTCGATTCAGTTATAAGGTAATTTCCCAATCAGTCCCTATTTAAATTTGTTTGTATTTTACCAGAACCCGTATGCACAAAATTTGTTAGTTTATGTTGGTAGTGTTTTGTTGTTTTATGCACGCCAAATGGCTTTGAGTTATTGTTTTATGTGTAGGTTCGTCATTTGTAGGGGAAAATGGCCAAGATCTGAATCCTCACTAACCAAGGTGCGTGTTTTGTGTCATGATCACAGTCTTTATTCATGTAAGTGTTAGCAGTAGTTTCACGGGTCAGTTAGCATTACATGTTATATTTAAAATGTTTGCATAGTTATTTTAAATAATGATCTTAGGAGGTTGTAAGCAGACGGATACATATTGAGCGACTTATGGCTTGACATGATCTATACGTTTGACCTGTTTTATATGTTTATCAGCTTCTAAGACCTGTTCATATTGTTGTTAGACAAAATCCAATTAGATACATCATAAATGGGTCAACACACTGCTTCGGTTTATAATGTAGTCTTAGAACATATAAGTGGATTAAATGGCATCTACTCTTCGTCTTAGAACATATAATGTAGTCTTAGAACATATAAGTAGATAACGTTTTTTAGGTAGTTCTATACTTATCTATGATAAATCTGGTGTTAAATATGCAAAAACCTGATGCAGTCCATTGTCCAACCTACACAAAAACATAATCTTACACTACCATCTGCAGCTCAACAACCCATGTCGACATGTTTTATCAATAAATACCTAATGAGTTTTTTTTTTGCTATGTATCAGTTTATGCATAAGGAAGTATATGCTTGGACATTTATCAAAATCAGTGGAGTCCAATTTATGATGTTGCTGCTATCCTGACATCAATTCAGGTGCGTTTTTTTGCTGTAGTATAATGTGTTGAACCTACTGTTGGTAAGATATTACATTTTTTACGTATAGTTATGTTGCTCTGCATATTTGTTTTGTTGTAATTTGAGTTGGGTTTGTTGGCTTTTGGGGGGGTATTCTCTTGAAATGATTCAAACTTTGTCAACAGGGTTTTGGTTCTGATGAGTTCATTATCTTTTATTGTCTAAAGTAGCGAGATTTCTTATTTTACAAATATTATAAACATGCTTTAAGAATCGTCACGAAATTGTCAAATACAACTTTCATTGCTTACCAATCATAGCAACCATTATGCAGATTGCGTAATGGAGATAAAGTTACGTCTTTTAAATGATGTTAAAAACAACAATAGTTAGTTGCTATGCTCAGTAAAAGAAAAATGGAAGTATGTTGCTTAGTTATTATATCTGTATTGAATGGGGATGGCAAGCACACAAGAAGTGCATAATTCGTTTCCGACTTGGTTAACATTCTACAACAATTGTTCTTCCATTTTTAGTTTATTAAATTTACTGTTATAGTAAATTCATATAATCACAAAAATCAACAAAAGTATAATTTGATATAGCAATTTTATTTAGTTTGTCCTTAAGAATTGGCATATAGGGACCTCTGTCACTTATGTATGTCAAGTGGTGTGCGAATAATGTATGTGAATGTTATTAGGACATATTAAGGAAACCTTTTATTATAATTAACATGCTTTTGATATTTGAATGTGAAAGGTGGAAGGTTTATTGAGGTTGATAAAAGATGAATATGTTGGGATTTCAGTCATGGAAAATATGCTTAATTCAGTATGCTCGAACTTGCTCAGGTATCATTCTTTTATTTCTTAATTTGTAGTTTTATAACATACGATGAATACTTAATTTCCCTCTTTTAGGACTTTAATATGCTTCCTCGACTTTAATATGCTTCCTCACCTGATATAACACTGCTGTTAAAATTGCATGACTTATGAAGGTATATTTGAAGAATGAGCAAGTATAGGGTGATTGAAAGCTTAAACATATGTGATAATTTGACTAATTGCATGACATTCAGATTTCAGATTCACTCTTCTTGGGTTACTTATGTTTTATCTTGGTTAAGTTAGATATGTAGAATAACTTTTCAAAAAATACAATGGCTGACAAAGTTTCCAAATTCTTGCAATAGATATTCTTTCATATAACTTAGAGATTCTTTTGATATTTCCAAAGCCAGTACCTCAAAAAGGGCTACCCCATGTAGATTGAGGTTAAAAAAGTAGTATCGTGTCCTTCAAATTACCATCGTGAATATCATCTCTTTTTGTTTGATAATCTACAAAAGCAGATGCACTTGAAATGAATGGAAACATCACATTCAAGTGGGATATTATTAGTTGGAGCCTTGATGACTACATTGTAAGTATCAGAAAAGCTTTTTTGCATTCAAAAGTTCATAATCACAAGTAGTACACATGCATTTAAGATCTCTGATGTTGCTAACAACTTTTATGTGATTTATAGTTTATCCATTCTAAATTGTGAATAGTTTATGTATGCCGTAACTATTTATGGACTGTTTGTGATTGCTTACTACATAAATTAATTTTAAGGGATATCTAGGACTACTTATTGGAATTGATTATAGGGACCGTTGCTTATGGAAAGCGTAATTATATGGGCTGCTTGGTATGGCTGATTATATTAATAGCTTATGTGTGAATCAACTTACATGTTTGTATTTACTTTATTTTGTTATTTTACAGCCTTATCTTCATGAATCTCGACATGAGCATGCTATGAGAACAGTAATGGGTTATGCACGTTGCAATATAACTGCATGTGGTCCGGACAAGTGGTTTTATTTGGATGGTAAGGGGTTAACATTCAGCCAATGGTTGATAATTTTATTCTTAATCTTGATGTAGGAAGCAACATAGATGACGGGTTGAGTGCAATTGTTCCTGATATTGGTAAGTTATGATCATTCTAACCAACTTAACAATATTATATATTGATTTTTAATATAAGATGCTACAGAATAATGCCTTATCATGTTAGGCTATTTAATAAACGTTTTGGTGAAATTGGCCAACAGTTTGTGTCCTCTTGGTGTAGTTTAGGTTTTTCAAATTCCCATTGGCCAGTATGGTGAACTTTCATTAAGATAGTAGATAACTTGTGGTAAATCACTAATGCAGAATTGCAGATCGCAATATGTCGATGTGTACGACACGTTATCTACGAAGAAGTACTTAAATATTCATGATCAATGTTAAATAGGTATGTACAACTACAAATTAAATATTTATGATCGATGTTAAATAGGTATGTACAACTACAAAAATGACATGTTTTTTTAATCATTTTTTTAACTTTACAAATACTCTTTATCAACAAAATTTTTTTAGTTTGACTTTTTTCTTTCTTTCTTTTTTTTAGGTGTTCACGGGGATGAATATTGGTGTTTGAAGTTGACTGCATGCCTTTGCGCTTCAAGACTATCGAAGTTGGAGAAGACGATACACGTTTATTATTTTAATAGCTACATACCGAATTGTTTATCGTATCATTGACTTACTCCGTATTACTTATTATTCCTTTCTACAAATAATGGAATCTGTTTACTTTCGTTGTTCTTTATTACTTTATTCAGAACTTCTTAATGAATATATTTTTTTTAAAACCCGTGAATTTCGCGGGTCTATAAGCTATATTATTATATACCCATGTGATAGATCTCTTCATATAAGTTGTTATGTTCCAATTGATTAGGTGCCAAAATGAAAACTTTACTTTCGGATGCTACTGATACAAACATGATTTCTTAATTGTTTACATAGTCTTGGACTGATAATGTAATTAACATCATAACTATATCTTGAGATGTACAAATAAAATTTTAAAGTAATGAGTAATAATTCTGTTGAAATGGGTGGGTTTGTTGCGAAATATAGACCAAGCAAATGGTTATGTAACGGGACAAGACTGCAAGTTCTTAAATTAACACAAAATACCATTCAAGCGCAAAGCATTAACGGGACCAACTTTGGAAAACAAGTGATCATACCAAGGTTGCGAGTTACTCCGCCATATAAGCTTTTGCCTCTTAAGATTGTCAGGAAACAATATCTAATTTCAGTTTCATTTGCCATGACAATCAACAAAAGCCAAGGTCAATCGCTTTCAAAAGTTGGTTTGTACTTGCCGCGTCCCGTTTTCACACATGGACAAATGTACGTTGTTGTTTTACGAGTAAAAAGCAAGAAAGGTTTGAAAGTTGTCGTTTGTGATCAAGACGGTAATCTCTCTAAAACGACAACAAATATCGTGTACAAAGAAGTACTGCAAGGTTTATGATCAAACTACAAGAGGTATTCGCTTTTTTTTTTCTTTCTTTTATTTTTCCAAATTTTGAATTATACTATAGTATCAACCAAAATGCCTTTACTTACAGATTCTATGGAATTTTAGGTGTCCACGGCATGGGCATTGGGTATTTAATCGAGTAGCACTCACCCAATCATTTGCTATTCAAGACAATCAATTTTGGACACGCCAACACGTGGACGTTTATTACTTTGTAACAAACTCAATTGCTTATTCAATTATTGACGGATTATTTTATTCTTTCTTTCATATATTAATCGAACATGTTTACGTTTTACTTTTCTTATCATCTCATTTTCTCTATCTCTCTAAAAAATTACCCGGTGTCAACGGGTCTTTAAGCTAGTATATAATAAGTTTAAAATATTTATTCTTTTTAAGCTATTTGATCATTTACATATCACACACATATACATTACATGTCAATGCTCATAAAAATATACATAAAAAAGTAAATGTTGTATGGTTATATATATATATATATATATATATATATATATATATATATATATATATATATATATATATATATATATATATATATATATTCATTTTCATATCTTTATACATTAAAAAGATCGAGGTCGGGTTCGGGTTAGGGGATTGATGTTATCTCCATCCGCGCCCTATACCCGGTTATGTAATTCGGGGATTCCCCATACCCGGTCAAACCGGGATTCCACAGTCAAATCGAGTTTAGGGATCGGGTCCCATCAAGTACGGGTTTTTTTGCCATCCCTAATTTTTTGCTGCATTTTTTTCCTGCAAACACGTGTTGTCACTAAAAGTGGTACTCATATTTTTATAAAGCCACTTTTAGCGACGACACACGTCGTCGAGTGATAACACTTTTTTTATAAAGTCACTTTTAGCGACGTGTCGTTGCTAAAAGTGGGTTCCAGCCGAATAAAATATTAATATTTTACTAATTTATATTTTTATATATTTATATAATTTAATAATTCTTTTATTTAAATTTAATAAATTGACACACGTGTCGTCGCTAAAGGTAGGTGGACCCCACTCGGTCGATTGTTTGAGTTGAGTTTCGGTTGGCCTCACTAGTCGTCGCTAAAAGTTTGAGTTAGAGTTTCGGTTGGCCTCACTAGTAGTCGCTAAAAGTTTGACTCGTCATCGCCAAAACTTTTAGCGACGGTCTGACTTCACTTTTAACAATGACTTCCTTTGTCGCTAAAAGTTGAAACAATATTGGTTTCAAATTTGTAAGAATTGCTCGAATCAAGTCTAGAGAGTTTCTGGAAAGGTATGTAATTTGTTATATGAATATATATTTAATAACTTTTGTTTACTTATCTGCTGTATACAACTTCATATGATAATCAAGTCTGGAGAGTTTCTGGAAAGGTATGTAATTTGTTATATGAATATGTATTTAATAACTTTTGTTTATTTATCTGATATATACAGCTTCATATGATAAATCAAAAGTTATAATTGTTAGATAATAAGGCCTAAACAAGTGGGCCGGGCCAATAGGCCTTATTATCTAACACCTCCTCTCAAACTCACAATGTTGCAGCGGTAAACATTGAGAGTTTGCCAACAGAAAATAAACTAAAACTAAAAAAAACAAACGAAAGCAGAGTGTCCCAGAGTGCAAACTCGATGCTAGACGGAGTCTCAATCCGATACAATCCAAAGGAACCAGGTGCAGAGCACAGAGCAACATAAATACAGAGATGAACGAGAGTAGAACAGGCAGATTCAGACAGACAGATTCATATTCAGACAGATAGGCAGATTAAGATTCAGGCAAATTCAGACGGACAGATTCAGACAAAGCTAGGCAAAACCAAATGCAGAACCGCGTGTGTATTCAGACAGGCAGACAGGTGCAGACAGATTCAGATCAAACCAGGCGGAACCAGATGCAGAACCGTGTGTAGAACCATAACAAGTTGATGTCGAAATGCAACACATAACTACTCAAGACGTAGCCGGATTAGTTAAGACTACTACATCACCATCACCGACTCCAAACCAATTTTCGACTCATTACCAATATCAAATTCAATACCATTGTTAATACCATAACCAATACCAATCACAGCCGTACGTGAGACCCTTTTTTTCTTTTTCTTTCAAACAAATATAAACTATCAGCCGTCGTACGAATCTAAAAATCAAATAACAAACTGTTCGAACATTCACATAAATATAACAAGTACTTTTTGAGCAAGAAATATAACAAGTACTTACATATTCCATTAAATCCATTATTAAAGTACCCAATCAAAATGCAGTTATGAAGCATCAAATTCAAACAACTAGCAGACAAAAATTCTCACCACGTGAGCTTTCTTTTGGGTTCCTGGTGCTTTGTTTTTCGGATAATAGAAACAGCCGAACAACTTGCGAACTAACAAACCTTTTTCTTCTTCTTCTTCTTCTTCTTCTTCTTCTTCTTCTTCTTCTTCTTCTTCTTCTTCTTCTTCTTCTTCTTCTTCTTCTTCCTAGCAGGCGGCAGGGTCATATGGAACAAAGAATTGCTGGCTCTTGATACCATGTAGAATCAAAGAGGAAATACTGAAAATACTATTATTAGATTCAACTAAACAATGAAGATTACAAAACATTAAATAGAAAATAAACTAACCTAACCCTAACTAGTAAAGGGGCCTAAACAAGTGGGCCGGGCCAATAGGCCTTATTATCTAACAATAATGTTAATATATTTACAGATGTTTTTGGCACAATGGTTTCAATGGGTGATTCAATACCTTTTGGTCTTAACAAAAAGCGTAGACTTGCGCTAATCGAAGATATAGAGTAAGTTTTCGATTATATATGTTTTTATTTTTATTTGTTAAATATACACTAACTAATTATATGTTATGTAGAGGAGACTGGTTGGAATGCTGTTTATTTATGGAATGGCTGATCTTTTTAGTTCTTATGCCGCTAACTATTAGTGAATAAATAGGCTCAAGCCCGACTTGTGGGTTTGGTCTATTAGGGTTTGTACTCTGTAAATACCGTATCAATAATACAATATCTCCAACGGGGTTTTCAATGTAATCTAACACTAACAAGGAGAGCGTGTAGTTGTGATCCTTCAAATGGCTAAAGTTAAATATTGGCTAGGTATAGAGTTGTTTTGCTTGTCCCCTTTTTGCTTTTTAGGAGCGTTGTAGTAGCCTCTCGTTTTCTCTTTTGCCTTTGCGTTAGGTCGAGTGCCCTTTTTGCTTTATGCCTTTTTCGAACTTTGTTGCGCCGGTAGGTCCTTTTTCTTTTGCCCCTTGCTTCCTTTGCTTTCTTGCTTATGTATGCCTTTTTCGTTTTTGCTTCTAGTCGTATCTTTGAGCTTTTTGTGGGTTTCCACAAGCTCTTGGTCTTTTGCATTGTATTTCATTTATTGCCATCCGTTGTATGCCTATATGTCCCCTTTTGTTTTGTTCCCTTTTTGATTTTTTTGTCTTTGCTTTTGCATTTTTTTTATTATTTTTTTATTATTTTTGGCATTATTAGCTTCTCTTGCCATGTTTCATATGCTTTCTTATCTTCCTCTGCCATGTTTCTTTGCATTTGCATGCTTTCACTTATTGTTTGATCACTTTCACGCTCATACATTCACTTTGCCGGTGGTCTTCCTAGAAGTAGTTTTTTCTATCCTCGGGTTTACCCAAGGATGAGCCGGGGTATGATCGGTCTACATTCTACCTTCCCCATACCCCGCTCATGCGGGATTGGGTATCGTTGCTGTTCTTGTTGTTGTTTATGTATTTCGGTCAGGCAAGGTTAGAGTATTTCGGGCATACTGAAGCTGTGTTTTGCAAACGTCGATATTAACTTTGATTAATGTTGACCTTGTTTTTTTCCGTAGAATTAGGCTTTCTAATTCACAGCTGCTTCAAATATTTTAGGGAAATCTACAAGCCACACAGGGTTGGTCAATAGAGCTTCACTTAGACCGACTTCTCCAAAGTCTCTGGTTGCTAGTGCAAGTGCTTTCGAAAGTGTTGAGGAATCTGATGAAGATGTTTATGTGAATGAGAACGAGAATGCTAATCTAGATTCCGGATACCTTCACACTAATGGCAACGTGGTAAAGCTTTGATTCACTATAAAAATCTCTTTTTCTCTTAGACATGCGTGTTGGATGCTGTACAATTCTAATTCAACATCAAATGAGCAGGTCCAGAATGCTAATGTAAATGGTGAACAATTGCCCATAGCTGCAGCTGCGTTGATGCGATCACACAGTGTACTGGTGATCTTCATGGTGTACAACCTGACCCGAGCAGGAAACTTTTGTACGCCTAAGGATTACACCATATGGTACTCGTTTCTCTTAACCAATTCATCTATGTGTCTACATCTATAGATGTAAATATCTGTAGTTGAAATACTTCAATGTCTTTACAATTAGAAGATTATACAATCTGTCATGACATCAGCCAAAAGTCGAAAACGAACAGTATGCCATCACCGTCTTGGTCTTTTGGAACAGGTAGATACTCTTATATTGCATTTTAGTGTTTATAATGTTTTGCAATTGTTTTTTGGGAGTACGTTATCATTGACTTTGATTTGCTTCTATATCAATAAATTTAACCTTCATCTGATGCTAAATGCAGACAAAGAATTCCTAGCTCAGAAAAGTGCACCTCACCCGTGACTTTTATAATGTCTGGAAAGTCGATACTCATGTTCATCATTCTGCATGCATGAATCAAAAACATCTGTTGATGTTCATTGTGGACCGAATAATCTTTATCTATGCTTCATTTGTAATAGTTTAAACTTAAAGGACCAAAGTTGTTAGAATGGAAGTTAATAACTTCCAAGTTAGTTATTTCGGTTGGAAACCAAACCAAAGAGACACAATGGTTGGATCACATCGATTCATAACCTATATATATCTATGCATACAATTGAATTAATGGTTAATGAAAATACAGATTTACTTATTCACATATTTGCAACTTTAAGATATCGATCTATACATAACGTTTGGGACAACAATTGGTATCAGAGAGCAAGGAAACCATAACGAAACACCAAAACTGTTTCGACATCAAAACAAAAAAACCATATCGAGACGCCAAAAGGAGACGCAGGAAAAGAAAAGGACAGCAAGTTTTTTTTCTTGGAGCGAGACATAGTTTTGTTTTCTTCATCTTCCAAAGAAACAAAACACCGATTTTGAATAAGGAACACGCAAACAAGATAGCGCACGATCTAGTTTTACGTAAGAAGGTTGCAAGCGTACAACATCAAGCGAGTGGTGTTGAGAACTTTGTTGGCAACAACGAAGGGAAGGAAGAACATTGGAGATTTTGTGTGTAAACCGGTTAAGAAGAAAGGAGACACAAAGCATATTGAGACGCGAATTCTAGAAACGTGAGACATTGTTGTAAAGATAAAACGTATACGTTAGGACGAGGAGTGTGTGGAGTTTGTGTCGTAGGAACACAAGGACAACAACAACGTAGAGAGAAACAAGATGAAGGACTGATTTTGTTTCGTTGGAATGAACCGAGGAGCGCAGCAAACATTTTGTTTTGGGTTCGGTGTTGTTACCAAGGCCTGGTAACACAAGTTTGTGTATAGGAGACTGCGTGATCTCAAAATACCGAGATCAAAATTATAACACACAAAAGAAATAACGTGTAGTGTGGTAAAGTTTTGTTTACTTGTGTGTCGAATTCAAAACAAACAGAAAATTCGACAACTACAAAGAAAAGAAGCCGAGAGGTCTTGTAAATCAAGAAAGGATTGTGACGAGGCGTGAAGGCAGAATTTTGACTCGTTGGTAAAAAAAACAGCAATTCGACAACAACAAAAGAGATCCGAAGGTTTTTGTTTTTTTTGAAGTCAATAGCCTTGTGAAAAGACAACGAGACACTGAAATTTTAAAAGGAATAAGGCGAGGAAAAGGGAACAAAGTTGGTGACCGATTACTACAAACGAAACAATTGAATATATCTCATATTCAATACAAACTTAACAAGGTCACACGTTTCAAATTTTCTCGATTTAATTTCATATAAAATAATATAGATACATATTAGTTTATACTATTAGGAAATCCGATAACTAATATTGATCCCGTAGTATTAAGTTTTAAAGCCATATATATTCCATATTAAGAGATACCATAATAAGATAAAAATTCGTTACGCACTAAACGATGAAGATAATAAATTCCAATAAGATGACTACCGTTGACACTACTAACGACAACAACAATACATCCAATATAGTTAAACCCTTAACACCTATTGCACAATACCAATGCCCTAAGTTTAAAAACACAAATTACACGGTATGGGCTATACAAATAAAAGTTATATTAGAGGCACACGGTTTGTGGGAAGCAATAGATCCTAAGGATATCACAGAAGTAGATGATAAGAAAAACAAGGCAACAATGGCTTTGTTATATCAAGCGTTGACCGAGGATGTAATTTTACAAGTAGCAAGTTGTAAAACGGCCAAAGAACTATGGAATGCATTAAAGAAAAGACACGTTGGAGAAGAAAAGGTGCAGCAAGCACGATTGCAATCATTGATGATTGGATTTAACTCACTTCAGATGAAGGAAGATGAGACGGTGGATGCATTTGCAGACAAGTTAAACGGTTATGTCACTAAGGCAAAAGAACTAGGGAAAACATTAGATGAATCACTTATAGTTAGAAAACTATTAGACTCCACACCTGATAGATTCATTCAGATTGTAGCATCCATAGAACAAACTAGTGATCTAGACAACATTACCCTAGATGAGATCACTGGAAAACTCAAAGCGTTTGAAGAAAGAATAAAACTCCGGAAGGGAGGTCATGTTGAAAGTCAGGAGAATTTACTATTTACACACGGAGAACACTCAGATAAAGGAAAGAGTTTTAACAAACATGGGGGTAGATCAAACTACTCACGGAAAAACTGGCGTAATAATAAAAACAAAACCAACTCGAATCATAAAGGAAACCAACATAAGAACTCGAGTCGGAGAGATTATAGTAATGTAAAGTGTTTTAAGTGTAATAAATTTGGACACTTTCAAAATAGATGTAGATCAACATCAACAACCCATGAACAATCAAACCTTATCTTAGAAGACGATGAACCATCACTATTAATGACTATGCACGATACTGAACACGAGGAAGTGTTGTTGAATGAAGGCCAAATTCAACCAGGGAAATATGCTTCAAAAGACGAAAGCATATGGTATTTAGATAATGGTGCAAGTAACCACATGACGGGAACTAAGAGTCATTTTAAGGATATTGATGAAAATATAATAGGACGAGTACGTTTTGGAGATGGATCGTATGTACAGATAAAGGGAAAAGGCTCTATATTATTAGGTTGTAAAAATCATGAACATAAGTTAGTATCAGATGTCTACTACATACCAAACCTTAAGAGCAACATACTAAGTCTAGGACAACTTACGGAGATAGGTTGTAAGGTCATAATGGACGGAGATAAACTGACTTTGTATGACAAGAGCAAGAAGTTGTTGATGAAAGTGGAAAGATCTAAGAATAGACTTTACAGTATTAAACTACAAATAGACACACCTATATGTCTCTTAGCAAATGTAGATAACCAAGAATGGTTATGGCATGCTAGATTAGGTCATCTAAACTTTGATGTTATGAACAAGATGACTAGGAAGGGTCTAGTAAATGGAATACCTAGAATAAATCATGCCGGACAAATTTGTGATGCATGTTTATTAGGGAAGCACAGTAGAACACCATTTCCAAACCAAGCTAAATTCAGATCAACAAACCCATTGGACTTAGTATATGGAGAACTCTGTGGTCCTATAAGTCCAGCAACACACTCAGGCAAGAAATTAATATTCTTGTTAGTAGACGATTGTACACGTTTTATGTGGGCTTACTTTCTAACTTCGAAAGACCAAGCATTTAGTACATTCAAGGAATTTAAGCAAAAGATAGAAATGGAATTGAGATTGAAATTGAGGATGCTAAGAACAGATAGAGGTGGTGAATTTACATCAAATGAATTCACACAATACTGTAAGGATAATGGAATAGCTAGATAGTTGACAGCACCATACTCACCACAACAGAATGGAGTAGTGGAAAGAAGGAATAGAACAGTGTTATCAACTACTAGGAGTATGATGAAAGCCATGAAGTTACCTTTAACTTTTTGGGCGGAAGCAGTGAAACATGCTATTTACATACTCAATAGGGTACCTACAAGAGCCCTGATAGATAAAACTCCATATGAGGCACTCTACAACAGAAAACCAAATCTAGAAAACCTAAGGATATTCGGATGCACAGCTTATGCAAAGATAACCATACCTCATTTAAAGAAGCTGGATGACAGAAGCATACCAATGATCTATTTAGGAGTAGAGGAAGGATCAAAAGCATGTAGGTTATATGATCCAATAGCCAAGAAGAAACATGTTAGTAGGGATGTTAAGTTTATGGAAACAAAGCCGTGGGATTGGAACAATAATGAGGAAGATACGAGTACACAAGACACATTTTGGACTAGTTTTGTAGAAGGAGTTGACAACGAAAATCCTACACCAGTCAACATAGATATCAATGATAACATTGATAATACGTATCAAGAACCAGACACAATACCAGATCCAGTAACACCAATCACACCACCAACATATACTTACCACCCTAACTCAGATGAGGAAGAGGAGCCTACTATTAGTTCCTTAGAAAGCACAGATGAAAGATATGATCATAGACCAGTACGAGAATTGAAAAGCTTAGCAGAAGTTTACAAAAATGCACAACATGTTGAGGCACCTAGCTTATTCTTCACTGAAGAAGAACCTCGTAACTATAAGGAAGCATCAACAGATAAGAAATGGATTGAGGCTATGGAAATTGAATTGGATTCAATAAATAAGAATAAAACATGGATTCTTACTACATTGCCAGAAAATCGAAAGGCAATTGGACTCAAGTGGGTTTTTAAAACCAAGCGAGATGCACAAGGAAAGATCATACGATATAAGGCACGATTAGTAGCAAAAGGATATGTACAAGAACAAGGAATAGACTTCGATGAAGTATTTTCCCCAGTTGCTAGGATAGAAACAGTACGGTTGATATTAGCATTAGCAGCATATCATGGTTGGCAAGTTCATCACTTGGATGTAAAATCAGCATTTTTACATGGAGATTTAAAGGAAGAAGTCTATGTTACACAACCTGAAGGATTTGTACAACCAGGAAACTCAGGAAAAGTATACAAGCTTATTAAAGCTTTGTATGGATTAAGACAAGCACCGAGAGCTTGGAATGTGAAGCTTGATCAAACGTTAAAGTCATTAGATTTTAAGAAATGTAATCTCGAACAAGCAGTTTATACGAAGAGAAACAATAATTCTACAATTATAGTTGGAGTCTACGTAGATGATCTGATAATCACGGGCACTCCAAAGAAAGAAGTAGAATTATTCAAATCCCAGATGGAAGAAAAATTTGAGATGAGCGACTTAGGATTGTTAGCTTATTACCTTGGGATAGAAGTTACACAGACAGGAGGAGAGATTACAATCAAACAAACATGCTATATTAACAAGATCTTGAAGGAAACGAATATGAATGATAGTAATGATACGAAGATACCAATGGATCCCGGTACTAAGTTGGTCAAGGCGGAAGATGGTAACCCAGTTGACGCAACTTACTATAGAAGCTTAATTGGAAGTCTCACGTACTTACTACATACAAGACCAGATCTTAGTTATTCAGTCGGACTACTCAGCAGATGGATGCAAGACCCAAAGGAACATCACCTGAAGGCAGTAAAGCAAGTAATCCGATATATTAAAGGAACAAAGGAGCATGGCATAATTTACAAGAAAGAAGGCGGCTGCAATACAGGTGACAGCGACAGTAGTTATGGAATCAACACTGATCAAGGAAAAGGAACTACTGGCATAGTATTTTACTTTGGAGAATCACCCATTACTTGGTGTACTCAGAAACAACCGACAGTGGCGCTATCATCATGTGAATCAGAGTTCATGGCGGCTACTGCAGCAGCATGTCAAGCCTTATGGTTGAAAAGATTACTTAGTGAATTAACTGGAAATGAAGAAAAGAAGATAACGTTGAAGGTAGATAACGTTTCAGCAATAGCACTAGTCAAGAACCCAGTTTTTCATGGAAGAAGTAAACACATCGACATTCGCTATCATTTCATTCGAGAATGCGTAGAGAATGGACACATCAATATGGAACATGTTAGCGGAGAACTACAAAGAGCAGATATACTAACAAAAGCTCTACCAAGATTGAAGTTCACAACAATGCGACAAATGCTCGGAGTTCAAGATTTAAAGAGAAGCAACGATCAAGATTAAGGAGGAGAATGTGGACCGAATAATCTTTATCTATGCTTCATTTGTAATAGTTTAAACTTAAAGGACCAAAGTTGTTAGAATGGAAGTTAATAACTTCCAAGTTAGTTATTTCGGTTGGAAACCAAACCAAAGAGACACAATGGTTGGATCACACCGATTCATAACCTATATATATATGTATGCATACAATCGAATTAATGGTTAATGAAAATACAGATTTACTTATTCACATATTTGCAACTTTAACATATCGATCTATACATAACATTTGGGACAACATTCATAAGGTACAAGTTGAGAAAAGAACCCTAATCTGTCGTTCATCTTTCTAATATTGATTTCTGGTAGTGACTTCTATATTTCTCGTATCCTTCTTTTTTCAGGTTGTAACATTTCGGGATGGAACATATCTTACTTTAAGAGAAGTTTTCGAGAGCTTGGGTTTAACTGGGTACTAAAAGAACCTTCTTAGTACCAATTTGATGTTATTATATCATCTGCAGTTTAAAGTTTAAACTCTACCAAGTCAATTAGTCTAAGGTCATTTAAAATTCTTGATGCAGTTATGACCTCAATGTTGATCTGTTAGACGTGCATGCTGACAAGAGCACATTCCATTGTTTTGATAAATTCAATCTTAAGTACAATCCATGTTGTCAGAGTGAGTAGGCT
Organism: Artemisia annua; assembly: GCA_014162995.1. Taxonomy (NCBI): domain Eukaryota; kingdom Viridiplantae; phylum Streptophyta; class Magnoliopsida; order Asterales; family Asteraceae; genus Artemisia; species Artemisia annua. Next base: position 41,189 of record LBNU01009080.1, on the reverse strand, counting down.
CAGGGAGATTTTCTTGAAGCAAGATAATCTGATCCAGGGTAAGCTTCAATGCTTCATCTATTTTAACTTATGGAACCATACCTTAATAGAAACATAATTATATAATATATGAACACACTTTTTGTCAGGCCGCTTCCTTGCTGAGCTGACAAAGCAAGTATCTACAGATCTTGATGCGAGTAAATATCAAGTAGGCGTCGAGTTTCAGTTGTTTTTAGCCATTTGCAATTTCTATTTCTGTTACAATAGTAACACTTTTCGGTTGTTGTGAAGTCTCACAAGTCTAATTCATTTGTTTTAGTTGCTGTCAAGTCTTGATGGTTAATATTTCTTGTATCTAAAGATGTTACGTTTTACAAATGGCTGAATACAGAATATCCATTTGTGGGAGAAAGCAAAGTGAGTGGGACAATTTGGCAAGTTGGATTGTGAATAACAAACTCTACAGTGATAATGTTGTCTGGCTGATTGAGGTACTTATTGAGGACGTTTATTTTCACATTTTACATGTACCAAATTAATTAATGTTTTTGGAACATGACGTTTTTTTGGAAATATATGTAAATAAAAATGTAAACATCATTATGCTCACTTCTGAAAGTAACTTTTTTGCAGTTGCCTCGACTTTACAATACATACAAGGAAATGGGTATTGTCACATCATTTCAGACCATTCTTGACAATGTATTCCTTCCTCTCTTTGAGGTTACACTTGACCCAAGCTCACATTCTCAGTTGTATGTATTTCTGAAACAGGTTTGCATCTCCATATTTCAGTGCGTCTTTGCTTTTAATAATCATATATGTCTTTGCTTTTAATAATCATATATGTTTTGTTGATATGGTATCCCAACGATAAAAAATACATGCTAATCGAAAGATTATAAGTTCTGACTTCTGAGTATCTTGATGTTATGTCACAGCTCCGTGAATCAAAAGGCATGAATACCATCAGACCCCATCCTCATTGTGTCTAGGTATGTATTGCAGACCCTTCACCTCTTTATTGATATTATTGATTGTTGACTTACCTGTGCTATCTTGCACAGGTAACATAAAAAGAAGTAGATTGTTTTCTGTTACCTTTTCATTTTGGAGTCTTAGTTTGAAGTATATCTGATTGTCTGTGACTTTGTGGTCAGATTGGTCTTGCTATGTCTCCACTGAGCAACAACTCCTTACTTCTTGATTATCATCGGAACCCTTTTCCAATGTTTTTCCTACGTGGCCTTAACGTTTCTTTATCTACTGATGACGCTTTACAAATCCACCTTACCAAAGAGCCCCTGGTGGAGGAATACAGCATTGCTGTTTCTGTAAGCATTCTACTTTATATCTCAAACATGTCGAATTAAAATGTTACTCAAAAGGTGAACACGTTAAAATGGTCGAAAATTGCCCAAAGTCTCATTTTGACGTATTACCCTTCTTGCCAACTTTAATGTTTGATGACTTTAGAGAGCGATAAACTAACCATTTCTTTCCGCAACTGTAGTGTTCTCTATCAGGGGCCATCCTCGGGGTTCTAGAAAATGTTATCTGATTTTAGTTGATTTTGGCTGGCCAGATATGGAGGGAGGATACGCAACAAATTTATTTAGGGAACATAACTTTGCCTGAATACATCGAGACTTGGCTTCTTTACTGCGATATGGTTCTCTGGAGGCACACTACCTATTTTTACTTCTATTTTTTATTTCTTGTTTATTTTGTCGGTGTTGTCACTGATAAGTTATAGCCAAAATTGCTGTTGACACCTTGTAATGTTCACAAGTAAGCAAAATGCCGCTCTAAAACATTTTTGAACTAAAAAAGCAATGCACTTGTAATGTCGAGTTTAGTTTTTTTCAAACTGAAACATTTGCACGTCGTTGTTTCTTTAAAGTAGCTGCAGCTTTTATCTCTGTGGTTCAGGCTAACTTTTGTTGATTTAACGGCACTCTTGTATGGAGCTGAGGTTTAGCATACCCCTATAGCTTAAGAGCTTATGTGGGTCAACTCCGGAGTTCAGTGAAGGCTTTAGGTCAACTTGGGTCAAACCCATATAACTGTAAATAGAGGTCGTTACGACCTGACATATAAACTTGTATGATGCTGTTTGATTAGCTATTGGTACTATCGACGGACGCTATAAATAGAATTTCAATCAGCTTTATAGCAGTGCATTTGTTGTGCAATGAACACCTTAACGATGGTGGTATTACGTTACCAGTTGTGTTTCCTTTAGTTTTACATTGCTAAAATATGTCTTTGATTGTGTCTGGCTAAACTCTGGAGCCATGGTATAATAATTATGTTTGTGTTGACTAGTAGTACTATAACCCGACATGTTAATACGTTCTATAACGATTTGAATCTTGAACCTAACTTAAGTATTTGAACATAGTACTTGAAATGCTACAATACTTGACTCTATAATCTAAGTAATTGCACCTAAATACTTGAAAGTTATACATGATATAATCTAAAACCCAAACTTACATATACAATTCGGTAACATGTACAAAATAAAATATCACACGTTAGCTTATGTCAGAGCTTTGTTGGTTGTTGGGATGAGAGATGTCTTGAAATGAGACGAATTGGGGCTCTATTTATAGGCAAGGATTGACTGGCCAGGCACTAAAGTACGCCGCACTTGAAGAAAGGTCGGCGGGCTTCACACTGAATGCCGACGATCTTGGAGATAAACAGCGGCGGGCTTCAAGAGATTACTTGGCTCAAAGGGTCATTAATAGAGCTGAAGGCCAGCGCACGATTAGGATAAGATCGCCGTGCTTGACTTGACTGACTTAGATTTGTGTTGGACTTCTTATGTCCCCGTAACCGGCGCACTTGGAGATAAGATCGGCCCACAATTACTAGGATAGGCTTCGACATGAGATTATCTTTGGAAGTGAACGCTTTGTCTTGATTCTTGAAGTTCTTTGTCTATCGGACCTCAAATGTATTTTCATGTAATTAAGTGTCGAAAGTCCTTATAAATCATAGAGAAACTAACAAATAACGCTATATAAAATATGTATAATTCAAGCGTCATCAGTATTCCTCCAGCACAACAGGTGCTGATATTTAACGAAATTGTTCTTAGAGGGCATGAGTGTCCTTTCAGACTTCTATATCAAGAAGGAATCCATCCTCACACTTCTGCTTAAATCATGTGGATTGATGAAGATATATGTCAAGGCCCTCACCAACGAAACATTCTCTCTAGAAGTAAAACCCTCAGACACCATTCACAAGGTGAAAGCGAAGATCAAGGATATGAAAGGTATTACAGGCCAGCAGGTGCTATTCTTCAATGAAATGGTTCTTGAGGACAGTGGTACCCTTTCTGACTTCCACATCAACAAGGAATATATCCTAACACTTGTGCTTAAATCAAGGGGATTGATGTGCATATATGTCAAGAGACTCGTCAAAACATTCTGTTTGATAGTGAAACTCTCAGACACCATCAGCAAAGTAAAAGCCAAAATCAAGGATATGGAAGGTATTCCAACGGCCAAGCAAAGGCTCGTCTTCTCTGGAATGCTACTCGAGGACAACTACACCCTTGCCAAGTACCACATCGACAATAAATCTACCCTTCATCTTGTGGTTAGATTAGGCGGCAACTGTTAAGTATGGGCTTAGAGCAGCATACCGTATGATCAAATACATGAATGCCCAAGTGTCTTTTGATGTAGCTCTGTTCTGCTAATTTTAATCGTGGTATCGACAAGTATGTAAATTAACTACAAGGTTGTGTTGACGCATAGTGATGATTCATTTCCCTAAGATAGTAAACTAATTGCAAGTTATTTGTCCCAATGTTTCTTTACTTTCTTGTATCCTTTCATTTTCAGAAGAGGCAGAGACAGAAGGGGGGCAGAGTGTGCACGTGCCCCCTAGCGAAAAAAAATTGTAGTGTCAATTTTTTAAAGATAGTTGGCTATTTTTGTGATTTGCCCCCTAACGAAGCGATTTGTAGCGTAGTTTTAAAAATTATCAGTTTATCTCCTTGACTATAACTTTCTGATTCCGCTCCTGATCTCGAGCCATTAAGGAAAAAGAGTGGTTATTGTGTCAAAGAATTAAATTCGATCTTCCCTTGATTAAGAGTGTTTTGCAAAACTGTGGTTGCTACTCGGTATATGTTTTCGCATGTCGTTTTATATGTAAAAATACTATAGACCAGTCCCTTTTGCTTATATTACTTAAGTCGAACCATCACGTTTTTTTGTTTTAAAGTACCAAGTTCTAAAACGTGTCTTTTGATTGGTCGATTGAACTGAAGACATGACGGATGGATTTGGACTTTGGCCATACATCGAGTCATAAGCCGTCTCTGACTCAATGCACCATTCAAGATAAATGAGATGCCCCCTCCCCTCAAACCACTACCACACAACTGGTCTTTACCGACGGCTCTTTCTGTCGGAAATCCGTCGGTATAAGTGCCTTCCGACGGATTTGTGACGGAAATAGTTTGTCGCAGTTTCTATGGTCGGTGATGTGTCAGAATTCTGTCGGAAAATTTTTCTGTTGGTAATTAGTAGAGTCCAATAAGATTGTAAATATAACAACATTGATGGAAAGTGTATAAATTATCCATCTATCTATACTAACTAATAAAATAAGGTTTTGCACAAGTCCTATAAAGCACGAGCATTAAAAAAACAAATTAATTGTGTGACTAAAATTCTAGAAGTTCCTTAGACTATGTTTATCAGTCCTACCCTCCAACCAGTTGGAGAGCTATAAAACAAAAATATAATACTATTATATTGAAAGTTTACAAAAGAAAGAGAGAGAAACAAACGACCCGTTCGTTTTGTGACTTGAATATTGTCTGTCCAATCTTTCCACATGTCATGTTAGGAATGGCTATCCATTTTGCATTTGTGTTTTACTTTTTGGCATGTATTACAAGCTAGCTTCAGTACATGTGTGTACTGCTCTAGCTTCAATACAAGATAAGCTAGTATAGTTGTTGGGTTTTTAATGGTGTCATTCCTCACATTCACAAGATAAGCTAGTATAGTTGTTAGGTTGTTTTGAAACTGGATTCGATTGTGTTTGATCCTTCCATGGATATATTGTTTTTTCAAAAACTTTTTTTTTGTCTGTTTGGTTTGGTCCTATTGGCTTTCTAATCTATATTATGAAGTTCAAGGTTGGTTTTATTTTTCTATTATAAAGATTATATAGGGTGGATTCTTGTTAAACTTTTGTTAGATTAATTAAAAGAAGATAAATTAAATATAAAAGAAATAATATTATATGTTGGGTTGGGTTGGGTTGGGTTGTTGATAAATGGTAAAAAAAATGAGATTGGTCGTATGTTGGTTGTGTAGGTGGAAAATAAGAAAATAATATTTTATTGAAAGATTGGGTTGTAATAGATTGTTGATAAAGGTAGTCTTATAGGCCTTTACTAGTTATAATACCCGTGCACGCACGGGGTTTTGATATAAAACTTTTATCATGTATTTAATACCGAATATATTGTCTTAAAATGTATTGAACTTTACATTTATTCATCTAGTATAACACATGAAACTTTTAGATGGATCATATTTACTTTAGATGTTATTGTTCGTTTTTTTTTCTTTTTCTTTTTTTTTAAATAATGTACATCAATGACGCATCTAAAGACTTGATACAAAATTATTACGATCCACTGCTTATGAATCTTTTATTTTCACCCTCGTATCTTCCTTTTTTTACACGTTAGTTGTTTTTATTGATGTAAACAAATAGCATAACACGATTTGCATTTTGATGATACCATTACAAAATGTACATATTATTTGATTGAAACTTTTTTAAAGTCGTGTGGTCCATTTGATGATCTCTCTGTCAATTATTTGTTAGTCTGTTAAAGTTGTTATGTTTGGGTTCTTGTATAACTAATAGTTTTAGAAATAAGTTTTTTACTGAAATGAATAGAAGGGGAGTGTTGATGACTCGTGACATAGAGTGATAAGGTCTTATTCGCCCATGGTGATTTGTATAAATTGCCTTGCTGCCATTCTGTTAATCAACACACATAAATTGAGTCTCTATTTTAATTTTTTAAACAAAAACAGATAGTGAAGCTTTTGGTAATACTATATTATGTTGTTAGTTATATTGTGGACTATTATATCATGCCTGTATAATATGTTGAGCTATTGTAAGTTGAAAGTGTAGCAATAGCACCAATAAAGTTGACCATTATGAAACACGTGGAAAGTTAAACTATCATTTACAAATATTTACATAAAAAATTATGCTCGATTCAGTATTGACTTGTACAACTTTTTAGACCATATCAGAATGGACCTAATAAATCTAACGTATGCCTACAGTGTGGATGTTAAAATTTTGAAAATTGTAATATCAGTATACAGTATATGAAAAATATTAAGTATACTTCCAAAAACTCACTAATAACACCTCTTGAAATTAAATTTAGTTTTACAAACTATACTGAACTTCACACTTCACTTAAGATACAGCGAGAATGCAACTTCAAGTAAAATGTAAGGCTTTATGTATTCTTTTGTAGAAGTGATGAGTGTGTAAATACTCATCATTTTCTATCACCTGAACTGCCAAAAACAGCCAAAAACACCAAATAATGCATCAAAATAATGGAAATATTCCAAAAGTGTGTTTTATGAGTCTTAGATGCAAAATGTTTGAAAACAAATGAAAAACAAACAAAGTTTGCACAATTGGCAGTTTCAGTCCCTCAACTTTCACAAATTGTCAAAACTAGTCCCTGAATATTTCAAAATATGCAAAATATCATAAAAGGTCCTTGGGGATTCATAAGTTGTCAAAACAAACCCTTTGAATATCAAAAATCACAAATTTACAACTTTGGTCCCCCAAGTTTGAAAAATGTCAAAAATAGTCCTTGGTGAATTTAAAAAGTGAAAATAATCAAAAATAAACCTTGTACTATTCATCTATGACAAAATTGGTCCTTGTGGTAAAAATTTGGAAAATTACAGGTTTGGTCCCTGAAGTTTCACAAATTGGCAGAAATGGTCCCTGGACTTTGAAAAATGGAAATTATCAACATTAGTCCTTGTACTATTCATCATATGGCAAGATTAACCCTTGTGAACACTTTGGAAAAATCACAAAACCCAACCCTCAAAAATCAGAAAATTGCACAAAAGGTCCTTGTGATTTATATAAACCAAACCGGATCCTTAAATCCCATAAATCCAAAACACTTAACCCATTAACACCCCCAGCCCACTACCCCTTTCCCTTTTTCTTTTTTCTCTGGCCCAACCCCATAAGCCCAAACCCAACCCCACGTTTAAATAATTATAACACACTCCCTCCCATCTCCTTCCCCCGTTCACACCCTGCAACTTGCCACCACCCCAACTTGCCAGTCACCTCCACCGCCCAAACCATCACCTCACCTCTCTCACCTAACCCACTACCCCCCACAATAAATGCACCACCCCCAATTTGCTATAAAAAACAGTTATACCCATTTCTCATTTTGGCGCCAAAATTGCAATCAAGGGCTCAGATCAAAGATAAAGCATCCAAGGGTCAAGAATTCACTCAGAGATCATAGCAAACCCTAATGGAGCTCTATAAAAGGGAAGAGATGGAGCAATGAAGAATATGTAGCCATTTAGTTATAATTTAGTGTCGAATTACTAAGTTTTTAAATTCTAGTGTATGTTTAAGCTTCTAAATTGTAATTTCAGTGTTTTTCATGTACTTTGAATCTTTCTAAATTAATGAATTAAGGTTTCTTTGGTGAATTCAGTTTGTGCATTTTCAAGAAATTCAAATTTCTATTTTAGTTTAATATTGCTTCTAGTCTCAAGTCACTGTTACATAAGCTCACTTAGGACTTAGTTAAGCTTAAGAAAACATAAAAACATAAAAAATTCAGAAAACAAATCAAACAGGGTACCTATGCTTTGTGACTGTGGAATGCTTTGGAAGTTGCCTACAATGGAGGGGCAAGATGGACTTTACCTAGCTTATCTTTGATAAGCTAGGAGCTTGTTGAGCATAAAGAAGCTTTAGTAAAGCTAAAGCAAAGGTTTTTCATTTTTAAGTTCTTAATTTTCTGTTTTTAGTGTAAATCTCTATTTACTGTTTCAGTGCTTATTCTAGCTTAATCTTAGTGTTTTTATGCTTATTCAGTGCTTAATAGTGATAATATAGCTTAAAATCTTGTTGTTGTTAAGTAAATTTCATAGTTGCTCTAAAACTCATTTTCATAGTTAAAATAGGAAATTTGATCAACTTGAGTAATTGTGATATATATCTGTGGATTTGTGTTCAAATCAGTCTAAGGGAGTATAATTGATCATTTGAAATCAAGTTTGTGGTCTGAATCACTCATTTCTTTTGAAAATCAAAAACAGTGCAGTTAAAAAGCTTGTTTGGTTCAACTGTGAATTGTGTGATCCAGTGCTTGTTTGTTGTTGTTCTTGGTTGATACATGTCACTTAGGATATAAGAAACTCAAAACAAGTGTAAAAACCAGTGGTCATTTATCAAAAAGTCAAAATCACTTTCAAATCCCATTTTATGAATCTGTGTTGTGTTTCAATGTTGCTAATCTGTGATTTTGTATGCTAAAGTTGTTAGGATTGCTTAATCTAGTTTCCTTATAGTCTAAAACATCACATTCAGTAAGTAGATCAAGATTAAAACTCATATAAGTCAACTTAGGTTCATAATCTAAAAGTCAAAATTTCATGCCTGCAGTTTTTGAATAAAAAGTAGAATTTTGTCTAGGCTTTGTTATTTAGTTTCATGCTTAGTGCTTTTGGTTTTTGAAACTTTAGTTGCTTATCTTTCTGTGTGATTTTTGTTAATTTTTTATTTGCTAGTTTAACTGCTTATTCAGTGCTTTCTTTTAAGCACTTTTTCAAAATATTGCCCTGCACCACAGTTAAACACCAAAATTCACAAGGGTGCACAGGCTTCATTAGTAGGACCCACCCTTAGGTTTTTAGCTTTTTAGAAAGCCAACCAGCTATACTTCAAGGATCAAAGCTCATTTTGTGGTTTAGTGCTTATTTACTAGGGCTGCTAGTCTAATCTTTTTGTTTCATTCACTGTATTCATAAAACAATCATTTCAAAAGGTTTTCAAGTACCCCCATTTCACCAGCTCTTTACAAGCTACTCAGTGGACCATAAGCTTCAAGCTTATGCTCATTGTGAAGCTTGCCTGGCCTAGTTTCCATATCAACTTTTGTTTCAGGCCATAGATCACCACTGTGGACCCCACAAGGTCTACAACCTTGTCCCATTTTCTGTGTGCAGAACATAGATTTTGTAGCTTTTCAGTAGCTTGTTTGGTTTTTATAGCTTATCAGGTGCTTTTCATTGATTGTTTTTAGTTCATTCATGTCTGTGTAACTTATTTGAACTTACTTTTGCACCTGTGGTTCCATATTAAGCCAGCTTAAGCTTATTTATCACTTAGGTCAAACAAAAGTCAACTGTGACAAGCTTAAGCTTGCACAGGGCTTATTTTCAAGCTTTGTAAAAAGTGATTTCACAAAACTTGTTCATTTTCAGTGTGTAAACAAGTTCCAAACAGAAAATTCCAAAAATAATCACTTTTTAATAAAAGTGATAACTTCTATTTAATATTTTTAATTTTTCTTAATTTTCATTTTCTCTTTTTAAATTTAGATTAATAATAACCTGTTTTTATAATTTTTAAAATTAGTTTGTCACCTTAGGTATTTTTAGTAATTTTCTTAGAATTTTCTTTTACTGTTTAGTATTTATTAGATTTAATATTAGTTAATTTAGTAATTAATTAAAACTGTTAAAGTAATTAATTCTGTATAAATTTGTTAAACAGTAGCAAGTTTTTATAATTTTCCTAGGTTCTACATAATATTTAGTATTTTTAGTAATTTTTCTAGAATTTTTACTTTTTATTTAGTAATTATTAGATTTAAGTTTATTTAAAACAGTTTAATTAGAAAAACCAAAAAGAAATTAGAATAGTTGTTTATAATTAATATAATTTTCATTTTTATAATTTTTCTATCTTTTTCACATTAAGTAGAATCTGTAAAAATTAATTTTGTAATTTTCACTTTTCATTTTCTCATTTTTCTCTTTTAAATAGTTTAATTAGGTTTTAATTATTAATTAGGTTTTTAATTTATAAAAGATCCACAAAAAGACAAAAATATTTCTTTTTAATTTCTATAAGTATTTTAAGTCATTTTAGGTTTTTAGAAAATAATTTTGTAATTTCTTAAGTTAAAATTGTAATTAAAATATTGTTAGGTTTAATATAAATAGTTTTTAATTAAATTAAAATAGTTTATATTAAATAGTTAATATTAAATTAGTATAATATTATTAAAATATTTTCTTTTTAGATTTCAATTTTCTTTAATATTAAAAGTTTCAAAATTTTCATTTTTCACCCCAAAGTTTGGAACTTGTCATTTTTAGTCCCTGTAGTTTAAAAGTTGTCATTTTTAGCCCCTGTACTTTACTTAATTGCATTTTGTGTTATAAATTTGTTATATCTGTTTATTGTGAATTCTCATTTTCAATTCCAAGCAATCAGTAGTGTAATAATCAATCAAAATCTTTATCTGGTTACTATTCCTAATCACTCTTCCCATAAACGTTTTCCAAAACACAATTTCAGCCTCGTTGGGACTTTAACGACCCGGGGAAACACTATACTCCTCAGGATTTCATTGAGTTGGTCTTAGACTTCCAGGTTATCTTTGTTACGGTTGGCCATTCACAAGTGGCCAGCTTGTGTGACAATTACCTGTTGGTTTTGAGCCAATCAAATTTTGGCGCCGCTGCCGGGGAGGTTGTTGCGTGTTTTAAAAACATTTAGGTTTAGTGATTTTCAAAACCCTCCTTGTACAAATCACATCACTTGTAAATTTTTTGTAAAAATCTCAATCATATCAAAAAAAAGTTCATTAACACTTTTCCTAAAGTGTTAACAACACCAAAAAAATCATAAACAACAAAACAAATCGTGAAGTTAAATTACTTCGATTCTTTAAGATTACAACCTATACAGTTGGAATACGGAGGTTCTGACATTAAATTGCGAACCGAAGAGAGATCCATTCTTCTCTCCCGCCAACCTGCGAGTAGTCTTAAAGGAACGATTTCGGTTAACGAATCGATTCCAAAAATAATTTCCAAGTTTTTTCACACACACCCCAAAAAGCCAAAAACATTTGTTTTATTGTTAAATAATTACGTAAAATATTACCACCGCAAATCAAGGCAGAATACAACCCAACTGGGTGTATGAACATTAATAAGTTCCCAAACTAAAGATTAAAACTTGCCATTGTACTCTTGTGATTGGTGTACCTTTTTCAAAGAAGCCAGTCACACTGTGGTTATTGGTTTAAGTTCACTGTTGTTTTGCCTCGGTCTTGTTTTACTTGTGAATATTTTTTAGTGCATGCGCACTCGTTCCCAATCCAGGAGGATTCGTCACAGAAGCGTAGCTGAATTGTTAGCTATTGAAGAAACACCAATCAAAATGAACGACGATGACCCACCACCACCACCACCCCCTCCCAACTCCACAGCTGGTGATGCAGCTCCTGATCTCCGAACGATGGAGGAGCTCTGTCAACCCACCATGCAGGGGAGGGGAGGACCCATTGCACCGCTTACAATCAATTCCACGGAATTTGGACTCAAGCACCACATGATCCAGCAAGTCCAGAATTCGTGTCAGTTTCATGGTTTACCGGGTGACGATGCAAACAAGCATCTTGATAAATTCTTAACCGTCACCCAGAGTATGAAGCAAAATGGCGTCACCGAAGACGGCCTTCGCTTATACCTCTTTCCATATTCTCTCACTCATCATGCTACGGCCTGGTTTGATCGTCTCCCGAAGAATTCGATCCACACCTTTGATGAAATGGTTACCAAGTTCCTAGCAAAATACTTTCCACCATCCATGGTAACTAAGTTGAGGAATGATATCAGCAACTTCAGACAGCTTCCCGATGAGTCCTTATTTGAGGCATGGGAACGTTATAAGCTTGCAATTGATCGATGTCCCAATCATAACATGCTTCTTGTCACCATCATAGACACGTTCTACAATGGTTTGACTCTCCGTCATCGTGACACGATCAATGCTGCTGCTGGAGGGACCTTCATGAAAAGGACCCCCGAGGAGTGCTATGATCTCATTGAGAACATGACTGCCCACCACAATTTCTGGGATTCCTCAGCTGAGAGGAATGATTCATGTAAATCTGTCAATCCAACCTCCTCTGAGATAGCTGCTCTCACAAAAAAGATGGATGATCTGTCCACTGCTGTGTTGAGAATGCACCAGACCAATCAAAACGTTCACCATCAAGTCAGAGCTGTCAGTCACAGTTGTGAAACTTGTGGTGGTCCACATCCGTACACTGAGTGTCCAGCCACCGGTGGCTTCACTCACGAGAACGTATATGCTGCTCACGGTTCCTACAATACGGGGGGTAACTCTTACCAACCACAGGGGGACCGTAATCTTCTAAGCTATCGTTCCAACAATTTTCTCGGACCACCCGGATTTAATCAACCTCAAAACCATAATGTTCAAAACCGGAACCAGAATTTTCATCAAAACCAAAATCGAATGAACCAAGGTTTCAACAACCAAGGGAATTTCAATTCCGGTCATAACCAAGGCTTTCAAAACCAAGGAAATTTTCAAAGAAATCAAGGTCATGGTAATCAGGGTAATTTTCAGGGAAACAATTTTCAGGGTAATAACCAACATCACGGGAATTTTCAAAACAATCGGCCTCCAAATGTTCCTAACAATCATACTCAGGCCATTGTTCCTACTGGACCTTCATCTGATGAGTTGCTTAAGCAATTCATGAAGTCTCAAGAAGAAATGAACAAGTTGTTGGTCAATCAGATCTCCGAACTCAAGAAGTCTTTAAATGATCGACCCTCGGGCTCAGGAACACTTCCGAGCAACACGATCGCTAACCCGAGGGGCGATGTTAAGGCGATCACCACCCGCAGTGGAGTTTCATACAAAGGACCCACGGCTCCCGCTACCTCTTCTTCTCAAGTAGCGGAACGTGAACCTGAGGTTACCACGGACACGGTACTTCCTACTAATAACGGAGATACCGATGACGTCCACCCTCAAGTTGTCCCGGTCCCGAAACCCAAATCCAAACCTGGAGTTGTTTTTGAACCTCCAGTTGATCCCGTTGAAAAACAAAATCTCAAACCCTCGATTCCTTATCCATCACGTTTACAAGATCAAAAGCTCCGCGAGAAAGCTAGTCACCAACTGGACAAATTTTTCCAAATTTTTAAAGAATTACATTTTGACATTAGCTTCGCGGATGCTCTTCTTCTGATGCCCAAGTTTGCATCTACGATCAAAAATCTGTTAAATAACAAGGAAAAACTCTTCGAGATGGCAAAAACTCCATTAAACGAGAACTGCTCTGCAGTATTGTTGAAACAGCTTCCCGAAAAGCTGGGAGATCCCGGGAAATTCCTCATTCCATGCATTTTCCCGGGAATGGTTGAATGCTATGCCTTGGCCGATCTTGGTGCAAGCATCAACCTAATGCCTCACTCGGTCTGGAAGAAACTTTCTCTTCCGGCACTCACTCCTACCTGCATGACTCTCGAGCTTGCAGATCGCTCTATATCTCGTCCCCTCGGTATTGCTGAGGACGTATTCGTGAATGTAGGAAAGTTTAATTTTCCGGCAGATTTCGTGATTGTTGACTTCGATGCAGACCCGAGAGTTCCTCTCATTCTAGGGAGGGGATTCCTAAGAACGGGTCGTGCTCTGATCGATGTCTTTGATGAAGAGATCACTCTGCGTGTTGGTAATGAAGCCATCATATTCAACCTTGATCAAACCTCGAGATACTCTTCCAACTATGACTCCGCCGAAATTAACAGAATCGATGTCATCGATATTGCTTCGGAAGAGTATTCTCAGGAATTTCTTGGTTTCACCAATAATTCTTCGAGTGGCAATCCCACTCCTTCTTCTCAACCTATCATTCATAATTCTTTTCCTTCCCTAACTCCGTTTGAGGGAAGTGACTTCATCTTGTAGGAAATAGAGGCCTTTCTCAAGAATGATTCAATTCCTGAGGGAATTGATAATCAAGAGATTGACCCGGACAGGGATATACTTCTCCTTGAGAAGTTATTGAATGAAGATCCTTCCCACCCTCCCGTTCTTCCACAACAACTTCATAACGAGGAAATCAAGTCTGTTGAGAAAACCACTGATTTCCCTGAGGTTGAACTTAAGGACTTACCACCTCATCTTGAGTATGCATTTTTAGAGGGTGATGATAAATTACCTGTGATTATTGCTAAAGACTTGAAAGATGAGGAAAAAGCTGCTCTCATAAAGGTTCTAAAGTCACACAAGCAAGCAATTGCTTGGAAACTCTCCGACATCAAGGGTATTAATCCTGATTTCTGTACCCACAAAATCTTAATGGAGGATGACTTTAAACCAGCAGTTCAACAACAGAGACGGGTTAATCCTAAAATCCACGAGGTCATCAAACAAGAAGTTATCAAACTTCTTGATGCCGGGTTGATTTACCCTATCTCTGACAGTCCTTGGGTTAGCCCAATTCATTGTGTTCCTAAAAAGGGTGGCATTACTGTTGTCACAAATGAAGAAAACGAGTTGATCCCAACTCGATTGGTTACGGGATGGAGAGTATGCATTGACTACCGCAAGTTAAATGATGCCACCCGTAAAGACCATTTTCCTCTACCCTTCATGGACCAGATGCTCGAGAGATTAGCGGGAAACGAGTACTATTGTTTCCTAGACGGTTTCTCGGGTTACTTNCATCTTGAGTATGCATTTCTAGAGGGTGATGATAAATTACCCGTCATTATTGCTAAAGACTTGAAAGATGAGGAAAAAGCTGCTCTCATAAAGGTTCTAAAGTCACACAAGCAAGCAATTGCTTGGAAACTCTCCGACATCAAGGGTATTAATCCTGATTTCTGTACCCACAAAATCTTAATGGAGGATGACTTTAAACCAGCAGTCCAACAACAGAGACGGGTTAATCCTAAAATCCACGAGGTCATCAAACAAGAAGTTATCAAACTTCTTGATGCCGGGTTGATTTACCCTATCTCTGACAGTCCTTGGGTTAGCCCAATTCATTGCGTTCCTAAAAAGGGTGGCATTACTGTTGTCAAAAATGAAGAAAACGAGTTGATTCCAACTCGATTGGTTACGGGATGGCGAGTATGCATTGACTACCGAAAGTTAAATGATGCCACCCGTAAAGACCATTTTCCTCTACCCTTCATGGACCAGATGCTCGAGAGATTAGCGGGAAACGAGTACTATTGTTTCCTAGACGGTTTCTCGGGTTACTTTCAGATTCCCATTGATCCAAAGGATCAAGAAAAGACCACCTTTACATGCCCATACGGAACTTTTGCCTACAGACGTATGCCTTTCGGCTTATGTAATGCTCCTGGCACGTTCCAACGATGTATGATGGCCATTTTCCACGACATGATCGGGAAAACTATGGAGGTCTTTATGGATGACTTCTCGGTCATTGGGAATTCTTTCCAATCATGCCTCTCCCATTTAGATAACATGCTTAAACGGTGTGAAGACACCAATCTTTGTCTAAATTGGGAGAAGAGCCACTTTATGGTCAAAGAAGGCATTGTCCTTGGCCATAAGATTTCTAAAAACGGGATTGAGGTCGACAGAGCCAAAGTAGATGTCATTGCTAAACTCCCTCATCCCACCACAGTTAAAGGTGTCAGGAGTTTCCTAGGTCATGCCGGATTCTATCGTCGATTCATACAAGATTTTTCTAAAATCGCCCGGCCCATGACACATCTTCTTGAAAAAGATGCTCCTTTCATCTTTTCTCCAGAGTGCATTGAAGCTTTTGAAACTCTCAAGAAAAAGCTTACAGAAGCACCCATCTTAGTTGCCCCCGATTGGGACCTGCCTTTTGAGCTCATGTGCGATGCAATGTGTTTCTTGGCTTTTTGGAAAGCCAAGCAAGCCATCTTGCTTATTCAGTGCTTATTTCCCATTTTGCAACTTATTTGGTAGGGCTGCATAAGCCATCTTTATTTGTCTTTTCTGTTTATTGTTTCAAGTACTCAGTCAAAACACCAATTTTCATAAGCTTGTCATAAGCTCATTAGTGGACCTTAGGGTTTGCTTATTGGCTTATTTTGAAGCTTACCAGGTGAACTTGAAGCCTCAAGTTTCCTTTTGGACCATAGAGCTTATTTGTGGCCCCCATAAGGTCTGCAGAGTGCCTCTTTGGACTGTTTGGTATACAGTTTTGCTTATATAGCTTATTTGTGCTTTTTGGCTTATCCAGTGTGCTTTTCTTGTCTCTTTGGCTCATTTCATGTTTATATAAGTTGTTTGTAGCTATTTCAATCATTTGTGATCACTGTGTAGCTTATTCCTAGCTTTTGCATTGCTAGTTTGACCAAAGTCAAACTGTTGAGCATATAAGCTTGCATACAGCTTATTTTTGAGCTTCATAAAAAGTGTTTTCATAAAAAGTGTTCATTTTCAGTGTATAAACAAGTTCCAAACAGAGAAAATCCAAAAATAATCACTTTTTAATAAAAGTGATAGTTTCTATTTAATACTTTTAATTTTTATTTTCTCTTTTCAAATTTAGCTTAATAATATTCTATTTTTATAATTTTTAAAATTAGTTTGTCACCTTAAGTATTTTTAGTAATTTTCTTAGAATTTTCTTTTTCTGTTTAGTATTTATTAGATTTAATATTAGTTAAATTAGTAATTAAGTAAAACAGTTAAATTAATTAGTTCTGTATAAATTTTTAAACAGTAGCAAGTTTTTATATTTTTCTTAGGTTCTACATAATATTTAGAGTTTTTAGTAATTTTCCTAGAATTTCTACTGTTCATATAGTAATTATTAGATTTAATTTTAATTAAAATAGTTTAATTAGAAAAACCAAAAAGAAATTAGCATAGTT
Source organism: Artemisia annua (assembly GCA_014162995.1). NCBI lineage: Eukaryota > Viridiplantae > Streptophyta > Magnoliopsida > Asterales > Asteraceae > Artemisia > Artemisia annua. The sequence goes on along the minus strand of LBNU01009080.1, from coordinate 24,180 downwards.
GTTAATATTTAATATAATTTTCATTTTTATAATTTTTCTAGCTTTGTCACATTATTTAGATCCTGTAAAAATTAATTTTGTAATTTTCCTTTTTCATTTTCTAATTTTTCTCTTTTAAATAGTTTAATTAGGTTTTAAATATTAATTAAGTTTTTAATTTATAAAAAAATCCACAAAAAGACAAAAATATTTCTTTTTAATTTCTATAAATATTTTAAGTCATTTTAGGTTTTTAGAAAATAATTTTGTAATTTTCTAAGTTAAATTTGTAATAAAAATCTTTTTAGGATTAATATAAATAGTTTTTAAGTAAATTAAAATAGTTTATATTAAATAATTAATATTAAATTAATATAATATTAATAAAATATTTTCTTTTTAGATTTTAATTTTCTTTAAAATATAAGTTTCAAAATTTTCATTTTACACCCTTTAAGTTTGAAACTTGTCATTTTTAGCTCCTGTAGTTTAGAAATTGTCACTTTTAGTCCCTGTACTTTACTTAATTGCCTTTTGTGTTATATCTGTTATTGTGCAATTTCATTTTCAATTCCAAGCAATCAGTAGTGTAAAAATCAATCAAATTCATAATCTGGTTAATACTCCCAAGTCACTTATTCCCGAAACGTTTTCAAAATACAATTTCAGCCTCGTTGGGACTTTAACGACCCGGGGAAACACTATAATCTCCAGGATTTCATTGCATCTTGTCTCAAGCTTTCAGGGTTTATTTGTTACGGTTAGCCATTCACAAGTGGCTAGCTTGTGTGGCAATACCTGTTGGTTCTGAGACGAGTCAGTGATGCTAGTGATTATGCAATTGGGGCAGTCCTGGGGCAACGAAAGGACAAATATTTTCGGCCTATACACTATGCAAGCAAAACCATGAATAGTGCTCAGTTTCATTACACCACAACTGAAAAAGAGATGTTGGCAGTCATTTATGCTTTTGAAAAATTTCGACCATATCTTCTTTTAAAGAAATGCATAGTGTATA
>LBNU01009080.1:3668-21424 GCA_014162995.1 Artemisia annua | reverse complement strand
CGTTCTTCCACAACAACTTCATAACGAGGAAATCAAGTCTATTGAGAAAACCACTGATTTTCCTGAGGTTGAACTTAAGGACTTACCACCTCATCTTGAGTATGCATTTCTAGAGGGTGATGATAAATTACCCGTCATTATTGCTAAAGACTTAAAAGATGAGGAAAAAGCTGCTCTCATAAAAGTTCTAAAGTCACACAAGCAAGCAATTGCTTGGAAACTCTCCGACATAAAGGGTATTAATCCTGATTTCTGTACCCACAAAATCTTAATGGAGGATGACTTCAAACCAGCAGTTCAACAACAGAGACGGGTTAATCCTAAAATCCACGAGGTTATCAAACAAGAAGTTATCAAACTTCTTGATGCCGGGTTGATTTACCCTATCTCTGACAGTCCCTGGGTTAGCCCAATTCATTGCGTTCCTAAAAAGGGTGGCATTACTGTCGTCACAAATGAAGAAAACGAGTTGATTCCAACTCGATTGGTTACGGGATGGAGAGTATGCATTGACTACCGAAAGTTAAATGATGCCACCCGTAAAGACCATTTTCCTCTACCCTTCATGGACCAGATGCTCGAGAGATTAGCGGGGAATGAGTACTATTGTTTCCTAGACGGTTTCTCGGGTTACTTTCAGATTCCCATTGATCCGCAGGATCAAGAAAAGACTACCTTTACATGCCCATACGGAACGTTTGCCTACAGACGTATGCCTTTCGGTTTATGTAATGCTCCTGGCACGTTCCAACGAGTACCCGTGCATACCAACGGGATTTTATAACGACAGATAGTTTATTGATAAAAAAAGTTTATAGGTTATAAACGAAAAATAATAAAAGTTTGAAGATTTGAGAATTAAACATAATGTTTTGAATCCCGGTTCGACCCGGGTGGTTCAACTGGTTGAACCGTTCCGGTCGAAAAACGGGTTTCAAGCGTCCCGGGTCAACACGGTTTGTGTTTTAATTGGTTATATTTAATTTGGTAGATATGTTTTTAATTGGTTGTACAATGTGAATAAATCATTGTACTTTTAAGTAATGGATAATGTTTTGAAACCCGGTTCGACCCGGGTAGTTCAACCGGTTGAACCGTTCCAGTCAAAAAATGGGTCGATTTAAACCGGGTCAACTTGCTAGGTTGGGTCGAATTAAACCGGGTCAACCCGCCAGGTTTGAAGCGTCCCGGGTCAGCCCGGTTTGTGTTTTAATTGGTTGTATTTAATTTGGTAGATATGTTTTTAATTGGTTGTACAATGTGAATAAATCATTGTACTTTTAAGAAATGGATAATGTTTTGAAACCCGGTTCGACCCGGGTAGTTCAACCGGTTGAACCGTTCTGGTCGAAAAATGGGTCGATTTAAACCGGGTCAACTTGCTAGGTTGGGTCAAAAACGGGTCAAATTAAACCGGGTCAACCCGCCAAGTTTGAAGCGTCCCGGGTCAACCCGGTTTGTGTTTTAATTGATTGTATTTAATTTGGTAGATATGTTTTTAATTGGTTGTACAATGTGAATAAATCATTGTACTTTTAAGAAATGGATAATGTTTTGAAACCCGGTTCGACCCGGGTAGTTCAACCGGTTGAACCGTTCTGGTCGAAAAATGGGTCGATTTAAACCGGGTCAACTTGCTAGGTTGGGTCAAAAACGGGTCAAATTAAACCGGGTCAACCCGCCAAGTTTGAAGCGTCCCGGGTCAACCCGGTTTGTGTTTTAATTGATTGTATTTAATTTGGTAGATATGTTTTTAATTGGTTGTATAATGTGAATAAATCATTGTACTTTTAAGTAACGGGGTGTTTTAATAAGAGTATTAATTACATTATTTTTCTCTCACATTTGACTTTTAATACTCAACTTTTTCACATGTGACCATTTTTCCATTATAAATAGTATAGATTCATTTTGTAAATAAATAAAAAATCTCACAAACTAGGCTTTTATTATTTATTTATTTATTTATTTATTTTTTTAACAGCGGCAATTTCATTACAAAAACTAGCAAAGAGAAAAAAAAAATTATAAAGACGATTTATGATAATCATTTCAACTAATAGACAAACGACCTCTATGCTTAAGCCAAGAAAAAGAATACAAACGAATATAATCGAAAATGTCACTTTCATCAAAGAATGAGAGTTAAAAGTGACATTAATACGATACCGCCAAATGAGCCATAATGAAGCCACAATAATCACGAATAAACGATGCTTTTTGTCTCTAGAAATGGGCCATGAGTTCAACCAATCAATCCAATGAGCGTTGGAGACGAAAAGAGGAAAAGAATCATCACACCACCTCCCAATAATCCTCCAAATCTCCTTGGCAAAAACGCATTCGAAGAAAATATGAATATTAGACTCCACATTACCGTTGCAAAAGGGACAAGAGATCTCCGGGATTTCAATACCTCTAGAAAAAAGATTAAGGTGATGCGGGAGCCTATCTATCTTCAATCGTCAAATGAAAATATTTACTTTACGTGGAAAGGACTTATCCCAAACCGTATTAGTATCCAAAGAAGCCAAAGTGTGATCGTCTATTAGCCGACACAAATCGCCAACATTGAAATTACGAGTCTCAAATACTCCAATTAAACACTTGTACTTACATATAAGCTTTTTATCATACAATTAGTAGCTTGTGGTAGCTATAAGAATGGTCATTAACTACATATTTTAAGACTATTCTTATACAATAGAAGGCTTGTTTGTTAATTTTTTTTATTAAGTCATATTTAATTAACAGATGACTTAATGCAGACAATTTCAGTTTTATTACTTAATATTTTTAGTTATCTTTCTTTATTAAGTCACAAACAAACAGTTTTTATATGACTTAACTAATTCAGCTTTTTTCATATTAAGTCAATTAAATCGCAATCAAACACCCTCTACTGTCCTTTTACAAGGTAACTTATAAAACCCGATCACTACATTTGCATGTTTGTAATTTCTCATTAATGACATATTTTTTAACTTTTGAAAACTTTTAGACACTTGCATTTGGTTTTGTACAAACATAAATTAACCATTCAACTTTTTAAGTTCAAAATGCTAATTACGAACACGATGACATTGTAGCATTATTTCTAAGGTTGTTCCTTAGGTGATGCTGTCATATTCATATTATATGCTAATTACATCATGCTCGGCCTCTTTATTCTTTTGAATTATATTGGAAATGTTAAATATTAGTAGTAAACTTAAACATTAGAGACTTAAGTGTACTTTATAATTAGATTAGGTGATAGACTAGAACTAGGATTAGTTAGCTTGGAGTGCAAGGCAAGCTAGGTTTCCACCTCCTCATCTCTATATAAATAGAGATGAGGGGATGCTAGTCATTTATTCTTCTTCCTCAATTGTAAAAGCTTTATTAGGTGTTTTAATAAAGGGTTCGTTGAGGGTATATCGTGTGCATATTCTAGTCGGTTCTTTGTAGTATATCTTGTCTCTCGTGTTTGCTACTTGTGCTCGATATAACTCGCGATCTAGCGTTCCGCGATCGAACTTCGGATTGTTGTAGAGGTATTTTCCAACAGGAAATATTTTAACTATAAACGTGTAATTGTATGGTTTTAAGAATAGTAAAGTTTGACAAGTGCGATTAATACATTCATGATGATCTCTATCTATCTCTCTGCAAGTGAGTTTGTATTTTTCATGACTATCTTTTACAGATGGCCAGCTATATATCGCCATATCTTGCGTAGAGGGAAAAAAGGATTAAAGATTGTTATTTGTGATGAAGACGGAAACCTCAAAGAGAGCACAACCAACGTGGTTAACAAAGAAGTGCTACACAATGTGTGATCATAAATATATATTGTCATATCTCGCGTTATGAGAAAGAAAGAATGCAGATGATTATGTTCTTTTTCGATTATTTGACTATTGTGTTTTTCATTATTTTCTTATCTATTTCTTTCTAACATATAACTTCGTAATACATAATGTTATTAACAACCTCTTTTACGTTTTTTTTTTTTTTTGAAATAACCGTAAATTTCATGAATTTTTAGCTATTTGGATGAATAAAATTGACGTTCAAAATTAGATGTCGGCCCATGAGAACGGTGGATAAAGAAATGGTTAAAAAGGATATTGGTAAAGGGGTAGGTCAATGTATATACAAGACCTTAATAATTTGTATCGAGACTTCTTTTGGCTTCTTCCATGTGCTAGAATGGAATCTATTTTATATTATTTTTCCTCTTTCTGTTTTTAATTTACAGAGATTCTTAAATTAGAGCATTATGCATCGTTATAACATTTAACACGTTATTGGTTTGCCACATCAGCGCGCCAAAGCATACTCTTTTCAATAACGCACTAATCACTGAAATATCCGTTTCTCATAACACACTACTAACATGTTATTTGGTCCTACAAAATACCCACTCACTTACAATACCCAATATATATTATATATAATATATATATAGTATATATATATTATATATATTATATAATATATATATATATATATATATATATATATAATATAATAAAATAGAAAAAAAAAAAAAAAAAAAAAAAAAAAAAAAAAAAAAAAAAACACACACACACAAAAGGGTCACTTTTTGGTTGGTTATTGGCGTGAGCAAGTGGAGTGGCTCAAAGACGTTTGGCTCACGAATGACATTTTGCCTGGTATGACGAATGGCACGCCATCGGTTGGATTTGAGTGCATTTGGCGTGTAAAATTTGACCATACTTAGTGCTCTTATAAATGATGACATTTGTTCTTTTATGAAGTCTCGATATAAGACGAGGCCTGAAGTTGCATGTTTGTCGAAATTAGTTAGAGCTGGGGTTAAAGCCGGAGCTGGAGTTAGAACTGGGGTTGGGGCTGAAGCTTATATTATAAGCTGGATGGTGGAGCTTATATTTCTATAAAGTAGTTCGGCGAATTAATTTCAGCTGAAACTTATTAATGTAAAATCACATAAAATTATATCAAATTAAATTCAGATATATCCAGTTGTTACGTGATAATCCATGGTATCGAAGTAAATGGACTAGTTATATGCCCATTTCAATGGATTTGGGCTTATAAAGCCATATAACTTATAAAAGCTTTCATAGTTTTGTATGGTCAAGTCCACAAAACTTATGTTATAAGCTTAAATCTCGTTGCGTTTCCGAGTTAATTTTATAAAGGACAAGGAGAGAAGAGATATACAAGAAAAGAAAGGAAGAGAATCAAATACTCTTCTCTTCTCTTCTCTTCTTCCATTTTTCTCCTAAAAGTGAGAGAAGGATTTTATACTAGAAAAACCTCAAATATTCCTTTCACTTTTGAACACATTTTTTTTTTTTTTTTTCAATTTATTTCTTTTTCTTTTTCTTTCTCTTGTATATTAATCTTAAGAACTTAGCTTATAAGACTCGCGTCAGACATAGCCTTAGCCATAAAAAAACATTAGTTATTGGAACGACAGACTGAGTATCATTAAACACAATTTTAACACTTAGGATTAGTATTTCATTAACAAGTTCATATCGGAATTTGGAAATACATAATTATTGTAGATTAGTTGCAGTTTTCTATTGCTCTTCTAAATCGTTCTGGGTGTGTCTGTGATTTATTTATTTCACAACTGGCCAACATTGAAAATGACGGCAAATGGGTTCCATCTTCTTAATGGCATATGTTAAAATGTTAAATAACTAAAGCTTGTAAAAAAAAATTGCTAAATGCAAAACTATCGTATCATTTTCAAGATAAAAACTTTATAAGACGATCGACTACTGGTAGGTTATTTTAAGTTTAAAAAAGGTTGATAAAATGTGGTTTGTTTAAAACATGAGAATTAAAACTTACAGAAATGTATGAAAAGATACCAGTGAAAAGAAAGTAGTTGTAGAAATACGAGTTAGCAAGAAAGAAAAGAAACAAGAGGCGTTGGCAAAGGTGGGCTTGACTTTGACTAAATGCAAAGACTTCTTACCCAACAGCCGACAAGACTTCTCTCACATGTACATGTACTCCTTTTTCTTTTTCTTTTTCTTGTCCTCCTACCATTATTAATTTATTCATTCTTTTCATTTCCACTTAACTTTAAAACAGATACTGTATTATCTTTTTTACTTCATATCCTACTAATCCCACTGTCTCAAAATTATTATCGTTCATATTTCCATTTTGGGATGTCTCAAATTAATTGTTCACTTTCCTTTTAAGTAAAAACTAGAAAATATAGTAAAGGAATATTCTATTTGAGTGGTTGAAAACAAAAGTGGCCCAACTTTTATTAAACTTTGTAATTCTTGTCTCCTGACAATAATTTTGAGACGGAGGAAGTATGATGCATAGAAGGAACTTAGCTGAATTTTAGTGAGAGGGTCGAGTGTTATATTAATTTGTTTGAGAGTGCTAACATTGTATTTTTCTTTGAGCAAATATAAGTAAAACCTCTAAGTTTTAGGAGGGTTGTGACCTTCTCCGATCTCCACTAAGATCGGTCCATGGTTAGATGATTCACTGCAATTAAAATATCTAACTATTTACAATGTTTTCTCTATTGATTATTAATGAAACACTTGCAATCAAGATTATAAAGAGTGCGAGGCATGGGGTGACGGCATAACAAAGCCTCACGCTTTAGTGGCGAAGGTGAAGCTTCTGCGTTTTTAATGCGTGGCATAAGGCGACACTAAATACGAAAATATTTATCTATTTATATTTTATTTCATATATATCGAGTTTACAAAAAGCGTTGTACATAGGTTAAGAAAAACTATCCTTAAATGTAATATTCTTCATTTTTTTTATCGGGGTTGAATAAAAAAATTCGTCATGCCTCACGCCTTATCGCGCCTTTTCTCGCCTCATCTCACGTCACGCCTAGAGTCGACGTCTTGGTCTATTTTGTAACGTGGAGATCACGCCTCACGCCTTACCGGTGTCTTGGCGCCGATATGACGCACCTTTTAGAACCATGCTTGCTATATATGAATATACGATGAAACATGTAACGATTCTTTGTGTATATTTGGCGGCGAATGTTCAGAGCATTTTGAAGTAAATAGTAACTAGCATTTTGTATACAATGATTGTTTGACAACAAGTAACTATCAGTTTTAGTTTTTCTAAATGCTCCAAAGCAAAATGATACTTAAAAGAGCATTTACAAGCAACTAACGTTAACATATAATAAATTACTTTCTGCTAATGTTATTTTCGGTAGACATACCTTTATGTTATTTGTGTCACGTGTTTCATTTTAGGGTAATTTAATGTTACCTACTACGTAAAGATTAAAGATATCAAGTGCAATATCCACTAGCATAAAAACATACAAGTAAACCGAAATTAGGTGTTTAACACTTGTAGCTTGTCGATGTATGTTTTAGTTAATAAATTAAATACACTGAACATCGTCTCGTGTTGGTCATTGACGAATACTAGTGACTAAGAGAAAAAACGATGTCTAGCTAGCTATAACCTTGGCCTTATTATTACATTTAACAAATGCCTAGATTATAATTAAATCAAACGATAGCTAGCTAGCCGACAAACGCTAATTTCTTTCGTTTAGAATAAAAAAAAAACTTATGTGGCACAATACAAATAAGAAGCTCATTTTAAAGATTTGAACAAGACAATTGACATAATAATTTATTTATACCCTATCTCCATCTTGACCATAATAATATCTGTAATATAGCTAGCAAGCCACCTTCCTCTTCTCTTCCTTTCAACTTGCACCCTCTTATCTATCTATATATATTAACTTTCTTTTTATTAAGTTGTTCAGTTCATCTTCAATTCCCATATCTCTCTGTGTATTTTTGTTTGCCACTACAACTAGTGCAAGATCAATCTAGCTACTTCAAAACAAGAATCATATTATATCTTTCAATGGAATATACAAGCTTGGTTAATACTTCTTTGGATCTTAATTCAAACCCAAGAAACTTCCTTTCTCTAGTTCCTGTAAGTTCTTAAACATATACATACATCATATATATGAACATACATATATTTACATGTGATGGACTTTAGCTAACAAGGTTCCTTTATTTTTGACTTGTAGAAAAAAGAAGTTCCAAACAACTTCATTGAGCTTGGGTTGAGGATGTCACCAGTTAAAGATGAGGTATACATCATTTCACATAATCCTTGATATAAATGCTTTCTGTCTAAAATTACATATGTTTAGCTATAGCTATATGAATAACTTATTCGGGTTTTGTGGGAATTTTTAATAGCAGGCTGCAAGTGCTTTGGTGGATGAGTTAAATAGAGTGAGTGCTGAAAACAAGAAGCTTACTGAGATGTTAACTGTCATGTGTGAGAACTACAATGCTTTGCAAAACCATTTGGCTGATTATATGGCCAAGAATCCAGCACCATCTGATAGCACCAACAATAGTTCAAGAAAAAGGAAACTTGAAAGCCCAACGAATCAAGTTATGATCAACAATGAGAGAGGCAATTCTGAGAGTAGTTCAAGTGATGAAGATTCTTGTAAGAAACCTAGACAAGAACAACACATCAAGGCCAAGATTTCTAGGGTTTGTGTTCGTACTGAAGCATCCGATACCGGCCTCGTAAGTCCTCTTAAATCTTTCTTTGTTGCATGATCGTGTTTGAGATTGCATTTTGAAATCATCAACTCTTAGATATTCTTGAGTTTCTAAACGAAGAGTGGAACATGGCATGCATCTAGGATTGTGCTATGTCTCTAAATGGTGATATATGACATGATTTCATACCACCTTAGAAAAGTTAGGTTTTTCGATACAATTGATTACATTAAGATGTTATTTATACGTGTGACGATTAACTCAAAGAAAGAAACAAGAAACTATAATATATTTTGAGCTTCATGGTTATAGGCTTATAGCTTTAGTTTATAGGCTGTTATTTCTTATGTTTTTCAAGATTTCTAAACATGTTTGTTATTTTTTGTTATAAACAGTTGGTTAAGGATGGATATCAATGGAGGAAATATGGACAAAAGGTTACAAGGGACAACCCTTCTCCTAGAGCTTATTTCAAATGCTCTCATGCTCCAACCTGCCCAGTCAAAAAGAAGGTGAGAAGCCATTGTCAAACTTCATCTAACTTTTAGTTTTGAGATAAACTATATACCGATTTCGTGTTCTAATTTGCTTTGTTAAATCTTGTTATCCTTAGGTTCAAAGAAGTGTTGAGGATCAATCAATCTTGGTAGCAACTTATGAAGGAGAGCACAACCATCCAAGCCAATCAAAACACGAACAAGCGAGCTCAGGATTGAACCGAACAGTCACAAGCACGACTCTCGGTTCAGCTTCTCTAAGCTCATCTGGACCCACAATCACTTTAGACTTAACCACCCCACCAAAACCACCAACAAACCCCTCGGACGAAACCAAAGTTGGTGGTGACCGAAGAGTTGACACACCAGAATTTCAACAATTTTTGGTAGATCAAATGGCATCTTCATTGACCAAAGATCCGAGCTTTAAGGCAGCATTGGCAGCTGCGATTTCTGGAAGAATGGTTCAACAAAATCAGTCCCAAAAGTGGTAATAGCTACTAGAAGCCATTGATCATGAGATCATGGATGATGCACATGTAGATATACCACTTGGTTAAAACAAAAGAAACAAAGTGCTAGTGGTAGGAAGCTTTTCAATTTGATCTAAAATGAGGTTAAGTTAGGAGAGAAAATTTGTACACAAGTTGTGGTTTGCTTCCAATTCTATGTGATTTGGCTCAAACCAACAATACTTTGAATTTGTTCATATAAAAGATTTGAGAGTTTTTCGGCTTATGGTCTATTTACGTCGTTCTTAAACTTTTTATCTTAATCACGAGTGATTAATCGAATCGTTTTAGCTGTTAGACGTTAGACTATGTTCTATCTTTCACGTGGAAAAAATGATCCATAAGGAAGCCTTTACGTGGTCCAATTTATCGATAGATTTCAAAGTGCGGTGGTCCTTGAATTCAAGATGGACAATATTGTGCTACAAATTCACATGCTTTCGTTTTCAAAATTAATGATAGAAAACTTTTTCCTCGTCGACTATACTCATTGAATATAGAGTACCAAACTTATATATAAGTCATAAGTGATAGTATGCATGTTGTCTTGTATATAACGACTCTTATCCTTCCTAGTGGAAGTTGATAATACCACGTCTCCATATAATAACTTTGAAGATATACTAGTATTTGGTAAACTTTGATGATATACTATTATTATATGCAAATGTTAAACTTTATGTTTTGGTCAAGTTTCCCGGTATTCATTGTTTTGACTTCAAAATCATTCTGGAAACTAATTGGGTTGCATTTAAATAAATAGAGATGCATCTACTTCAAGTCGGTGCATATCAAATATGTGGTTATAGTTATTTCTCACCATTCTCATTTTAAGTTATTTTTTCACTTAATCCCTACCGGTTGCATTAATTCTACAACAAAATTTTGTATAATAGTCTTAACATATTTAATCTACCAAATCCATGTGAAGACATGAACAATACAACTTAAAGTCTACTACGCAGTTGAATACTCACGTGAAGTTTAATTGAATAAATTCAAAGCGTTTATAAGAATATTTTCTAGTTTTTAAAGTCTTATCGGATAGAAATAATCCAATCTTTTTTCGATAAAATCATCTCACCTCCACTATATTTCAATTCGCTACAGCGGGATTAGCGGGATTAGGTATTGTTGTTGTATACGTTAAAATGTTAAATTGCATATTTGAAAAACTATGCCGCATGATGGGCCAATGTTTTACTTAATAATGGGCCACTGGTTTGCTACACAGAAAACTTTACACAAGGAAGATTGTCTAAATTTAGCTTCTAACAAAGTTATTACAATGTTTAAAACGTTGATTGTGTGTGTGAGAACCATAAAAAAGTATGGTCATAACAAACACATACTTGAAATAATGTACTCCAATAGATCAATGCCAATAACATTACATAAATAGCTCACAACCTTTAAAGTAAAAGGGTGTTTTGGGAATTGGTTACATTAGTGCTTATCTATACTAAATATAATTCATCAAACACTCTCTTTCCAAAATTTTCAGATTTACAAGAAATAATGCATGGTTTACAACACTTTAATGCACCTAATTTTCAAAATTACAACAAAGTAAACATATTGTACAACAAAAACAAGTGTGGTGTCATTTTAAGACCAAAATTTTATCAAGCAACATTAATGCTATTAAATGGTAGTCATTAAAACACCTCCTATATAAAAAATATAAAATATCAAGCATTGTTTACAACTATTTAGAGCACAAAGATAACTAAAAAAGTATTATCCAACACGTATAATTAATACACTATTTAATTAACCTTTCATTAAAATACACAACCATTTTACCGCAATGTACAATCAAATTAAGCTTCCAAAATATTAACCTTCCAAAACATAAATCTAAAATCCAGTAGTAAAAAAAATAATAATAATAATAAAGTGAAACGAGATTTATACTAAATGATTCAACAGTAAAAAATCTTTACAACTAAAGTCAACAATAATCTTACAAATCCAACACCCATAACAGACAATCAACATCCTACGTACTGTCCACATACACCCTTAAGCCATGAAATGAAAATAAAGAAAGAACCACAGTCAACACAACATAATAAGTACTCCTTATCAAACGATCGAGACTTGGAAATTACAAAGAAAGAACAATCTCAGTCTACTCTTTAATACTTATAAATTTGTTTGTTAAAACAAGAGTATAAGAGTAAACCGTCATAGATCTTGAAATTAATATGAAGACAACAAACAAACAACCTACCCAAGACCTCTTTAATGAGATCTTGACGAACCTAGTGTGCTTCGGTTACGGTTGAAATAAAGAAGGTTTATGCTGCGTTTGTGATTAGGAGATGGAAGAAATGTTATTATGATGCTGCGTTTTTTATATGTAGTAAGACGAGCTATTTAGGTGTGTGATTGCCATGGAGATATAAGGGTGGATTTATTTGATGTGTTGTGTTCGTTTGTTAAGGAGTTATAAGGTTGGAAAGATTGAATATGCGTATTATTTTGGAGAAGGAGATATTTGGTGACTGCAAGTTTTTTTTAGATGGAGAGAAGGTTGGATGGGGACCTTGAATGTGCGATGTGTGTTTAGGTTTCCATAATGAAGAACTTATATTCTAAAGGGTGTAGGGTTTGTTGTGGATTTGGGTTGGACACTAGATAATAATTATGGGCTTGCTGGATTTTTTTAAAGTTGGTTGCGAATTTTTAGTTAGTATGGGCTAAATCTGAAAATTTTGTTAAATTAATTGTGAGGTTGGGCTTATCTAACTATCTTCACAATATTACCGTGTATCGTTTTTATATTTTTAAAAGTATCGCATGTGCACCCTACAATTTTTGTATGAAATAGTTTTTTTTTACTTAAAATCTCGCTATTTGTAAAATTATTGTCACAAAACGCATATAGCTAGAAAACGTTGCTCGCCAAAATTTTAATTTCAGGGTACCCGCCGCCGCATCGCGCGAGTACCTACCAGTCATATTTAAGTAGATAAGCACTTTCAAATGTTTTGATAAAATTGTTTACTTTATGCTTTACACTCAACTGAACACTTAATTTTTAACAAATGGAAAAAATATAGACTTTCAAAAGTGATACGACCCATAGTATAACATCACCTTCTATGTCTTAGAGTATTGGGTATCGTAATGCCACCCTGGCGTCATTCCAATGCAGACGCACAATGGCTTGAGTCATTTCGGTGCCCCCAGCACCAATTCACGAAAGGCCAAAAAAGTTTTGTGTTTTTAATTTTCATTAGTTTTTGTTTTTCAATTGGATATGATGGGTTCCAAAAAGGTGAAATGACTTGAGTTGGTGCAGAAATGATGAGGTGGCGAAATGGCACAAGCCACTACACGCTCTTAGATAGTGGTACTATGTACCTAAAGGTATTTAAGACCAGATTGCATTACTGATTTACTCATATATCAATATTTCACATCTGAAAAATATAAATATAAATCGTTCAAACTTGAAATTTAATATAGCTTATATATATTGATTTTTTATTTTTAATTTTTGGGTAAATGGTGTTTTACCCTGGTAAAGTATATTAATAATCAATGAAGTTCAGATAATATGACAAAACACCATACTGACTATAACAAGCAACGCAGCCTTTGTGCTTCAAACCACTATACATAAGATTGACATGTCAATTTCATAAACACAAAAAGCCTAGCCGATACGAAAAATAGATCAAAAGCACACAACTAGGCTATACTATGAATCATTACGTTGAGCTTTCCATGATTAAAGACGGGGAAGTTTCCATCTAGCTAGAACCCGTTCCACATTCGACGTCCTCTTGAAATGAAATGTTAACAGCTTAAGCCGAACCGTAGAAATAATAACATCAACACCTTGACCAATGGTTCTCTTCTTGTATATTGAATTTTGAGTGGTTGAATCTTGAATTAGTGTAGTTCTAGTAGGAGTGATGTAAATGAAGAAGACCAGTAATATGGTTTGAAGCACACGTAGTTACTGTCACTTGTCACCGTTTATTTAGAACTGAACCAATACAATGCCCCTTCCGTTTTCGAATATTTGGGCTTTGCTATAGTGTTATTGGGGTTCCCTATTGGAGAGGCTTGTTTTCATTTTTCAGTATTACTTTTCATAATAAGGAGACTTTTAAAAGTTGAGAAAGCCGGGAAACGACGAAACGTCATTATATGAATATGAATCTCAAAGACCGCCACTATCGTGTTAGATTAGGAAGACTGGATAATAATGCTTAGGTGCTTTGTCAATTTAAGTTTCAACTTGAAAGACTTTGACATTTATGTTTTGGTCGTCTTTGAGTTTCTTTCTCATTAAATTCAACTTCAAAACCACCCCCTGGTTTCATTGAATTTTACATAATATCTTTGTCCAAATCGTGCTAATAAATGGTTATCAAACTATCATCAGTTGCAATATCGTATTTCAAGAAACTTGCATATCAGCATATATGAGTAATGTTGTTGGACTCATGCAATCACGCCAAAGAAACCTCTTGTGACCCTATGTGAATCGACTTTGAATTAGACGAGTTGAATGAGACATGGTTTTGGTAGCAGAATTGGTAAACTATTCAACATGTACTTGTCAAAAGACAGAAACTCATCATCCATTTGCACCACTAATACATGTGGAAAAATCGGGCTATGCATTTGATACCACATATCAAATTGTATATCGTTCAAACTATCTGCACCATCGATGTATTATTTTGACATACCAATATGGTGTTGAAAACCGGTTGACGCATTGAACCCATCATCCTAGCAGTTCGTTGGTTTAAGCGGTTGACGCATTGAACCCACCATCGATGTATTATAGAGAAAGTTTTGTTGAATATATTTGTATGATATTGTTGTACCAACTCATGCAACAAGTCACAACACAAGAATGTATAATCAAGTAACAGTGGTACGTGATCAAATGATAGGAAACCAACTCGCTAAAAGGAGTTCTGCACTGGAATATAGTTCCCTGTCCTTAAATATTTTTACGTGCTTTATTCGTTGCGAGTCTATGTATATAACCAGCCCAAGATTCCACGCAAACCCATGTTGTATGTCGTCAGCGAAACGATCACAAAATAATGTTGTTGGCGGAGCAGAAAACATGACTTTAGTATGTGGTGATCAAAGTTACAAGAACAACATCCAAAATTATTAATTCAGGCAACTTTAGAAAGCCTTTTCAAGTGACTGTTTTTAAACCTAATTACGAGAGTGAATTTACGGGAATCACTCTTCTTACATACTTTACCAAAATGACCAAAAAACATCACAATCAACCCTTTTCATTTTACATTCGCCCAAAGCATCCCCCAAATCAATAAGTATTCGCCCACACCAAAAGATACTTTTGTGATTTCCAAGTTCCAACTAGTTTCATCGTTCCTTGTTCATTTATTAGATATTTGTTTTCTTTTCTATTTCACTTAAATAGAACCAAATCTCAAGTTGAATGTTTGTTTTCAAGTATACTGAGTATTTTACTCAGTTTCAAAAAGTCAACAAAAATGGATGTAATTTGTCACTTAAACAGCTAAACATATATACTGAGTATTTTACTTTTTCAAACCGAGTGTCAAAAAGTCAACAACAATATTCGCCTACGGCCTCGCCCAGAACCCACCTCGCCCACATTCATTCAATAACACTCTAACTAATTCAAATCAATTCTCTGTTAACACAATTGAATCACCTTGCCCAGATTCAATATCGCCTCACCACCTCGCACCTCGCCCAGGACCTCACCTAGGGCCTCACCACCTTCTCTCCCTCCTCGCCCCAGAACCTCCTCGCCCAGAACCTCCCACCTCGCACCAGAACCTCACCCAGAACCTCTCCTATCGCCCAGATTATCACCCAAGACAATTTTGCCTCGCCCCTCACCTCGCCTAGGTCTCGCCCTAAACCCTTACCTCGCCCAGCATTCGCCTACTCCTCGCCCCATCTTTTTGAATATGTATATTATATGTCTCGCTCATAATCTTTCGCCCAGTATTCTTTTGTACACGTCTACTAGATCTAACGGTTATAAACTAATTTAGTAATAGATCTAACGGATAATGTTAAAAAGTTCATTTTCGATAATTTCATGTGCGGGGTTTATATCTGTAAACTAGTTGTATAAAGTGTTCATTTAAGTAATTTACTCTTGTTTTTATTTCAGTGTGTAAACTCAAAAGATAACTTATCTATTTAGAAAATATTTTGGCAGTCAAAAAACTCCTTCCCTTCAACCTCAAAGTTCCGATTTATGGGCAGAATATACTATGTGGTTTTTGTTGCATGAGACGCATGGAAGACGTGATAGCATTAGTCTCCATTTATGTAAGCCACGTTTGCCACTTATTAATCAAAATAATTTATCAATTATTATTTTAACAACCCTCACCATACTACTTATTACAGTATATTGTAAAGTCAATCAATATTTAGTTGAAACATTACAACCTAGCTTGATATAATTTCCGGTAAGTTTTTGTTGAAATTACACACTACTACACTAGTTTAGAATGATGTTATAGTTGCTTTATTTCTTTCATCCCACATCGGTTAAGGGAAATTTGCGTGAGGAGATGGTCTATAAATTGGGCCCTATCTAATACTAATATTTCGCGTTTCTCATCTTGATTTTGCCTTTGTTAAAAAAAAAATCTTGATTTTGCCAAGCCTTATGATGCATGGGTTTTGCAACCTATGCACTTAGATTTTACCTCTCAAGGGATCTTGAGAAGTTTACAACCCCCACCAGGCAGTGTACCTGACCGATGTAGTATAGTGAAGTGGCAAGTACCGGGGGATTGATCGTTCTCTTGGGGAATAGTGTCGTTAGGCTTGAAAATCTACTCTAATTAGGTCTAAGGGTTGAGGGGTGATTCTTTTTGTATTTTTATATTTTATAAAAGCAAGTAAAAATCTTGGATTAAGTTCGTCCATATCAGAGTTGTTGTCAAAGTGATGAACGGGTGATAGGTTTAGTGGATTTTCGTTTTCAGCAATAGGGGGTAGGTTGGGTAACTGAAAATTCCTACGATGGAAAACATGAATAACAGGGATCAAACGGTCAATATTACTCATGAAGAAGTACTACGAACAAAGGTACGAAGAAAAAGATAGACTAAAGAAAACCTAGAAAAATAAAAATAAAAATCTCACTAGAAAGGATTCTAATGAGTAAACCTAAGTAAAAATAAAAATTTTAACCTAAACAATAACTATTCCCCGGCAGCGGCGCCAAAAACTTGATGCGTGGGTTTTGCAACCTATGCACTTAGTTTTTACCTCTCAAGGGATCTTGAGAAGCTTACAACCCCCACCGGGCAGTGTACCTGACCGATGTAGTATAGTGAAGTGGCAAGTACCGGGGGATTGATTGTTCTCTCGGGGAATAGTGTCGTTAGGCTTGAAAAGCTACTCTAATTAGGTCTAAGGGTTGAGGGATGATTCTTTTTGTATTTTTATATTTTATGAAAGCAAGTAAAAATTTGGGTTTTAGAAGAAGTGGGCGGAATTAGTTGCTAGCCAACTAACCCAAATATCTACTTTTGCAAATAAAATTAAATAACAAGAAAATTAAAGTGGTTGTGAAACTTATAAATGAGAAATATGTGTTTACTTAGATTTCCTTACTCCCTAGCTATCTTTTATATGTTAATTGGTTTGTTGTGATTATGTGGATGACGGGTTGTATTCCTTTAAACCATTCGTAGGGCCGTGTACGATTTTCCCTAACTCTATAAGCTCCTACTTCACTCCTATGTCGAGCCGATTTAAGCTCCTAACATGGAATCATTAGAATTCGCTCATGCATTAAATACAACCAAATAATCGTAGTACACATTCGATTCATGTTTCTTAAGACGTTCAAGCAAGTTACCGTATAGGAGGTTAGCCAGTTTTCTTAAGCCTAACATCGACTTCACCCAACCACAACAATTACAAGCAAACCAACAACATATAATCAATAGCTAGGTTTCATTAGATTTAAGCAAACACAATAAAAACCTAGCCTAGCATGTTAATTAAAAGACAAGCGTAAGATATAATCAAACAACACATAGACATATTGATTGATTTGAAAGAAGACTTATCTTTAATTAAACATCAAGGTTTCAAGGGTGAAAAACCCTTAAAAATACTGTAGAATACGAGCTAGGGTTTTTCCCAAAAGTTGCACACTAATGAATGAAAATTAGAAAAGTATATAT
>LBNU01009079.1:2535-21780 GCA_014162995.1 Artemisia annua | reverse complement strand
AAAAAAAAAGTTTATTGCTCAAATATTAAAGACTTAAATACTTAGGTTATAATATAATGCAATGTCTCGGATTATTATTCGTCTTTCATAAGTTTTAGATTGAAGGGTATTTTGGGTATTTTGTAAGCTTTCAAAATGTTGGGTTTTACATCTAGGCTACCATTTAAGAAGGCGGTTTTGACATCCATTTGCCAAATCTCATAGTCATAGTATGCAGCTATAGCTATGAGAATCCTAATGGCCCTAATATCGGCTACGGGAGAAAAAGTTTCTTCGTAGTCAATACCAAACGTTTGAGTAAACCCTTGAGCTACCAAACGGACCTTATAGGTGTGTACAATGCCATCCATGTCAGTTTTTAACTTGTAGAGCCATTTACTCCCAACTACCTTGACACCATGAGGAAGGTCTACTTCAGTCCAAACTTCATTATCATGCATGGATTGCATTTCCCCATCCATAGCAACCTGCCATTTTGCCTTATCAAGGCTTTTCATGGCAGCCTTATAACTAGTAGGTTCATTAAGATCCCCTAGTATAGACTGATCGCACTCTACATTAAGACAGAGTCGTTCAGGTGCTTTCACAGTCCTTTCGGATCTGCGAAGGGATACCACTTCAACTTCTGGTGGAGGACCAAGACTATCTGGTTCTTCAGGAAGTTGACTAGTGTTTTCAGAAGGTAATGCATCATCATGATCGTCTTCCAGATCATATACTCTCCCACTGAATTCTTGAGATATGAGTTCCTTTTCCAAGAAATCTCCATACCTTGCAACAAACACTTTGTTTTCAGGAGGATAATAAAAGTAGTAACCCATCGTTTCCTTTGGGTATCCTACAAAGATGCACTTTACAGATCTTTGTTGGAGCTTATCTGCAGAGTCACGTTTAACACACGCCTCGCAGCCCCATACCTTTAGATAAGACAAGTTAGGAGCTTTTCCAGTCCATAACTCATATGATGTCTTATCAACCTTCTTTGTGGGAACCATATTAAGAATGCGAACAACAGACTCTAAAGCATAATCCCAAAATGAGAAGGGAAGAGTTGTTAGATTAAACATGGATCGTATCATATCTTGGATTGTACGATTTCTTCTCTCAGATACACCATTTTGTTGTGGAGTATATGGAGAAGTAAGGTGCTGGACAATTCCTTCCTTAGCTAGATAATCTATAAACTCTTGACTCAGGTATTCACCACCTCTATCGGATCGAAGAGCTTTAATCTTCTTTCCAAGTTGCAACTCTACTTCTGCTTTAAACACTTTGAATGTTTCAAAGACCTCATGTTTATGTTTAAGTAAATAAACATAACCATAACGACTATAATCATCCGTAAATGTTAAGAAGTAGCTAGCACCTCTCCTTGACACATGTCTAAGTGGCCCACACACATCTGTGTGAATAAGACCAAGTAGATCAGAAGCCCTTTCAATCCTATTTTTAAAGGGTTTCTTTGTCATCTTGCCAGCAATACAAGATTCGCACTTATCAAATGATTCATCATTGATCTTTTCTAAAAGCCCATCGCGTTGCAGCTTTTCCATGCGAGTCTTGCCAATGTGAGCAAGTCGACAATGCCAAAGATAAGAAGAATCCAGACCTTTCTTGATTCTCTTATGGTTGATGCTATACATTGAATTATTATTGAAAGCATTATCATTATCATTCATGTCCAACTCAAAAATACCATTCACAGCAATTGCATTAAAATAAAAAACACCATTTAAAGAAACTGAAATTGCATTGCTTGAAATAGTATGATGATAACCAAGGTCTAACAAACATGAAAAGGAAATTACACCTCTAACAATTGACGGTGCATAATGACAATTATTTAAAGATAGTACGAGACCCGAAGGTAACACTAAATTAAATACTCCTATAGCTTCAACTCTTGCAGGCGCTCCATTACCAACGTGCAAGAATTGTTCTCCATAGGCCAGCTTTCTCTCCTCTCTAAACCCCTGCAAAGTATTGCAGATATGAATTCCACAGCCCGTATCATATACCCATGAATTCAGTTTATGAGATAAAGAAAATAATTCAATCATAAAGAACGCACCTGATGAAGAACTGGGTTGACCAGTCTCACTCTGCTGCTTCTTTTGTCGCAAGTCATTTATGTAGAGCGCACAATTACGTTTCCAGTGCCCCACTTGATGACAGTGGTGACAAGCCTGTTCCTTCTTCATTGGAGGATTTGCCTTAGGCTTCTTGGGTTGGTTTTGATTCACCTTTGGATTTGGTTGATAAGCCAGAACCTGCTTGCTTTTGTCAGCCTTACCCTTACCCTTGTTCACATGCGTTTTTTTCTGGATCCTACCCCCTTGAATTGCCAACACTTGCGGGGTAGGTGCCTTGCCCTTAGTAGGTAGATGCCTTTCGTAGTCAACAAGCAATGCGAGTAACTCGACAACTGTCTTCCCCGAGCAGTGCATGTTCCAATTTTGCACAAAACCAACAAAGTCCTTGTTAAGGGATCTGTTGATTAAGTGAACTTGAACATTGTCAGGGTAGACAAATCCGACTCTATAAAGTTGATCAAAGAATTCTCTCATCTCATTTACATAGTCTTCAACTGGCTTTCCATCAGCATGCTTGCAGCTGTGCAGTTTGTCAAGAGACTCATACAGTTCAACTGCAGGAGTTTTCTCGTAACGCTTCTTGAGCTCATCTATCATGTCGAACGGAAAATAATGCTCAAACTTCTTTTGCATTATTGGCTCCATACTTTGAAGCATCAAACAACCGACTTCATTGTACTTAGCATGTTCGACTTTCCATTCAGCCTTTTGTTCATCATTAACATCGTTACCTGTAGGCTCCTCAGGACAAGGGGTCTGCAAATAATTGAGCTTACCGGTCGCTCTCAAGACAATTCTGAGCGAACGGTGCCAATCATTGAAGTTTTTCCCAGTCAATTTAGCTCTTTCAAGATGGTTCTTGAAAGCAGCAAACACGGAGTTTTCGGGTTGAGCCATTTCTACAAAAAGAAAAAGTTCAATCATTAGTATTTTCGATAAGAAAATATTTTCAAGTAAACATAATACCCATGGAAATATTCATATAACCATCTTAGTTTCTTGAAAATCTAGGATCCAACTTTTCATAATTTCACTACGTCAGTTGATCTGCCATATAGTGAATCTTTATAAAAGATGGTAATCTGTCGAACAATAATTGGCAAACAAGTTTTCCAATTCCTAGAAACTTTATGGGATTTACTTCAAGTTGATTCATCAACTAGCCGTGTAAGCATGTTTCATCCCATCTCATGCCGTAAGCTCTAGGTCTCACGCATCAACTTACTTAAGTCGACTAACTTAGAGACTGCAAATTAACCATGTGAGGTCTCACGCTCACTCGGAAATTTGCCTTGTCTTTAATCTTTGGCCTAGGTCTCACGCATACCAAAGAAAAATTCCAAGTGTCCTTTATCGTTAGATGGCATGTGACTTAAATTTTAGGGTATTTTGTTTTTGATGTGTCAAAAACATGTATAAAGATGCATGCACTCATCTTTATGACATAAAATTTTACAAAACAATTTTTATAAATCCAATTCATTAACGCGAGCATGATCATCAAAGTTTTAATTGAGGCGTTGAGAAAATTACAACATTGCCTTAAGGTGCTTCGTACAATAATGTTTCAAGATGACGCACAAGCGGGCCCGGAACTTTCGTATGCGCGAAGCATTAAAAAACTTGGTTCCAGATAAACCCACCACACAGTTTGTCATTGAGCCTTGAA
Source organism: Artemisia annua (assembly GCA_014162995.1). Taxonomy (NCBI): domain Eukaryota; kingdom Viridiplantae; phylum Streptophyta; class Magnoliopsida; order Asterales; family Asteraceae; genus Artemisia; species Artemisia annua. The sequence goes on along the minus strand of LBNU01009079.1, from coordinate 18,018 downwards.
AGGCATTAAGGTACAGTCGCACCAATCAATTAAAAGTTTATGAAAGCTCAAAACTTGGTTTCACCATTATTAGTCCAATTTAATTTTTCTTTTGAAAACTACCCTTGTTATTGCTTACAATTGAATAAACACATAACACATAACAAGTAATTTAAAAGAAAACACATAATCAACTAATAAATAAATAAGACGGTGAAAACACATAGCCGCATGCAAGCTTAATTAAATAAAACCCTAATTAAAATAATTCTAGGTTTAGAATGTGTAACACATAACAAACAAATTGATTTTAATTATAATTGGAGTCTTCCCCAATTTTAGATCTATCTAATTATTGTGTAAAACATATACTTGCATATAATTAATAATCCATGACTAACATGCATGTTTCGTCATGGATTCATGCATAACAATTACCATATAGCACATCAATATGTAACAAACCTAGGGTTTCTAACCAATTTTATTAATCAAATTAATCAAAACATAAAACCCTAAAAACATGTTACAAACCTAGGGTTTCTAATTAATTACAAATCAAATTAATTAATTTAAACCATAAACCCTAATTAGGGCTAATTATAAATCGACCCCCCCATAAATTAGGGTTAGGGTTTTTAATTTTTCACAAAAATTTAAAGAAAAACCCTAGAACAATAACATGTCAATATAAAACAATCAAAGATACGTTTTTTATTGGTTTTAGTAAGCAATTACATGTTATACAAGGCTCGTGATGCCACTGATAGAATTTTATAATTATAACTATCGTATATAATAATTAAGAACAAGTAGCACATAATTGCGGAAGCATAGGATCAAGTATAACATATAAAAGTTAACTATAACATAAATAGAAAATGTACCGTATGCAATTCTTGATTGGGGATGAACAAGTGATGAACCCTAATCAGGGTTTATGAAGATCAATGTTAAACCCCTTACCTTTTTGTTTAACGATCTCTTGATAACAACAATAGTGTGTTGTTACCTCGTTCTTGTACACACAAATTAAACTGTATTAAGGTTTTGCAAGAAACTACACAAGTTATATTTTAGATCACAGAAATCGACCCACAATCCCTTTTGGGAATTCGTACGATCGACCAAGGAGGAAAAAGAAGAGAAAAACAATTAGGGATAATTGTGTGTTCAAGAGATATGAAAACCAAAGACCCTAGGTTTGTTTATATAGTGTTTAGAAAACTTGGTCACCAAGAAAACAACCCTAACCTCCTTATGGAGGTATTCGGCTGCCCCTAGACTCCAAGAGGAGTTCTAGAACTTTCTTGGTTACCATAATTCATAAACACATTCTTTCCTTATTTGCGTCTAACGGTCGTTAGTCATTTAACGGTAAACACTAACGTCCGTTAAGTACTTGTGTCTAATAATAAATATAAATATACATTTATTATTTTTCCTTAATACTCATTTGCAATGTGTGCAATCCCGAGGTCTCGTGTTCGATTCTAGACATTTACGTATCAATTCATAACCATATTTCCAACATTGGACTCCAAAAATGACCATTTCTTTTCATCAAAGTACATATACAAGTTCATGCTATTGTTTACTTGTTATGCATGCAGGGTGGATATATGTACTGGAAATGGCTTTGAAAGTTTATACATATGGATTTGAAAAATACTGGAGTGATAGACAAAATCGATTTGACTTCATTGTAACATGGGTCATAGGTAAGTGATATGATTCGAATAGCACTGATTTGATTGAAAATTAAGTAAATTGTCATTTTTTCCACTAAGATTGGTTCTATTTCTTCGATTTATAAAATATGTCAAACATAAATATAAACACATAAAACGTCAAAGAACATGCGGAAGCGTATGAACATATAATTGTACCTAATTAACCCAAAAATAAATAGAACGCGTACCTCTTGCAATTCCAAGCTAGCAATTAATTTAAGAACCCTAATTAGAGTTTATGTGGATTAACGAATTGACCCTTACCATTTTTCAATTCAACCCAAGTTACAAACAGTAGTGTGTTTGTACCATGTTCGTGTACACACGTACTAATACCAAATTAATGTTAATGCTAGTTAAATAAACACAAAACAATTTTGTTTATGAAAAAACAAAGGGAGGTTATTTGCACATTCTTGATTTTGATTGGGACACTCAACTGTACAAGCAGTTAGAGCACACTGTAAATATTGTACAACTACGTAATGCATCAAATAGAGTGTCCCAATCAAAAGCATGAGTGTGCAAATCCATTCTCAAAAACAAAACCAATCGAACCCTTATGGGTTGTGTTCGACCGGCCACCAAAGAAAAAGAGAAGAAAAACCAATTTAGGGTTTAGTGTGTGTACAAAAGTTAGCAAACAATGAACCCTTGGCTTTGTTTATATAGCATGACAAACTTGGAGGACAAGTAGGAGTGGGAATGGGTTGCCCTTAGCCTACCGATTAGCCATCACAATCCCAAAGGGATTTCGGAAGCTTCTCATCCTCTATTTTCATCTATAGTCCTTTTCTTTAACTGTTTAGTCAATTTCCATTAATTACTTAACGGCCGTTAGTCGTTTTGTGTATTTAATAATTAAGTATAANAATTTAGGGTTTAGTGTGTGTACAAAAGTTAGCAAACAATGAACCCTTGGCTTTGTTTATATAGCATGACAAACTTGGAGGACAAGTAGGAGTGGGAATGGGTTGCCCTTAGCCTACCGATTAGCCATCACAATCCCAAAGGGATTTCGGAAGCTTCTCATCCTCTATTTTCATCTATAGTCCTTTTCTTTAACTGTTTAGTCAATTTCCATTAATTACTTAACGGCCGTTAGTCGTTTTGTGTATTTAATAATTAAGTATAACCTTTTATATTAAGTTATTAATCATTAATTCCTCATACGTAAAGTGTACAATCCTGTGGTCTCAAGTTGGATATACACATAATAAATATGTCCACAAAACTAATAGCTCACACTTGGACATATCTTAATAGTGTAATGACATTGGTTAGTGTCTAGCAACACGCCATTGCCCCCAGTACAACTCGAGTGTGGTCTCTTGGAAAAACCTTTTGATGATTCATCATCATACTTATCCCTTTATTTCTAATACCATGTTAAATAAAGATATGGATCTTAGTCATTCTTTATTTAACCATTCTGTTTTCTCGTTGTTTATGATTGAACAAGATTACCAAATCTCCTGAATGTATTCCAGATAGATCTTGGGCGTGGCCACGCAAACATCTTGACAACCCTACGAGGGGCCCAACAGTATTAATCTTCAAAACAAATTTGAAGGAACAAATTCTTTGACTACAAGCAAAACTCATGAACTTTTCAACACTTCTGAAAACAACCCTTATAACTACGAGTTATGTATAGCGGTAAATTGCTTCACAGAAATGCACTACATCCATGACAGTTTTTTGGTATCTCAAGTCTGGGGATAACTATTCATGATTTACTTAATGACAAGATCCATAAAGTATAATAATATAGTTAGGATAAGTCATATACTCAATTCATTGAATTTCATGTGAATTTGGTATGTCAACGCATCAATATACTTTCAAGTATATTTTACCAAAACTCAGATTTGTCTTGATTCAATGATATTCCCATATCATTGATTGACAATGGACTATTTAGAATAACTAAATTATTCATGGATTAAACATGCAAATATAGGACACAATATGAAAAATGAAAAAATAAACATAACCAATATTTTATTTCATTAAAATAATAATGTTTACTATATTCTTTATCCAAATACTAATCACACTTATGCATGAAACTACTAGCTAAACGAAGACCAATGCGATTGGCAAGTTCACTGAGCTTATTATGAGGTAAAGCCTTCATAAAAGGATCAACTAGATTGTATATGTGTGAATTTTTGAGTAAATTAATTTCACCTATGCGACCTTGTTCATGAACAGAGTGATATTTTCTCTTATAATGTCTCGTCCCCGTCATGACTCCAGGTTCATTGGCAAATATGATTGCAGCATAATTGTCGCAATGCATATTAATAGGCGATTCAATTGAAGGCATAACACCAAGCCCTTTAAATGAATTTCCTAATCCAAACAACTTCCATTGCATCTACTCAGCTTCTGTTGCAGACATCGCAATTGTACTCTGCTTCTTGTTCTTCTAGTGTACTACTCCTCCTCCATTAATGATAAAGACATACCAAGTCTGAGACTTCGTATCATCTTTATCACATTGCCAGGACGCATCACAGAAACCTGTAACATCAAGTTCTGCAGCTGGATTTCCACCATACACCAGAAACATATCTTTTGTATTTCTTAAATACTTGAGAATATGTTTAACAACACTCCAGTGAAGTCACCTGGATTCTGTTAATATTGACTGGTGATATTTGAGCGAACGCCACATCAGGTCTTGTACTTCTCATCGTATACAGAACAGATCCTACAGCCGAAGCATAAGGAATCCTATTCATGCGTGCCACCTCTGCAGGTGTTGAAGTACAGGCTTCGCTACTTAAGCCATAATTCACTTCCATTGGCAAATATCATTTCTTGGAATTTTGCATATTGAATCTCTTCAATATTTTGTCAATGTAAGCACTTTGGCTTAAACCATTTAACAGCTGTGATCTATCTCTGTAGATCTTGATTCCTAGAATGTATGTTGTTTCTCCTAAATCCTTTATAGAAAAACACTTTCCAAGATAGGTCTTAACCTCTTGTAAACTTGGAATGTCTTTTCCCATAATTAATATGTCATCAACATATAAGATAAGGAAAGTAACATCACTCCCACAAGCTTTGTGATATACATATGGCTCATCAAGATTCTGAGTAAATCCAAACTTTTTGATTTCTTCATCAAATCTCTTATTACATCGCCGTGATGCTTGCTATGGATTTTTGAAGTTTACATACACGGTTTGGAAATTGTGGATTCACAAACCCCTCATGCTGCGCCATATAGATGTCTTCATCTAGGCGACCATTTAAGAAGGTTGTTTCGACATCCATTTGCCAAATCTCATAGTCATATTATGCTGCTATAGCTATGAGAATCCTAATAGCTCTAATGTCTACTACAGGAGAAAAGGTCTCCTCGTAGTCAACCCCATAGTTTAAGTAAAGCCTTTAGCTAGCAGACGAGCCTTATAGGTGTGTACATTGCCATCCATGTCAGTTTTCTTCTTGAAGAGCCACTTACTACAAACGAATGTAGCATTGGGAGGAAGGTCTACTTCAATCCAGACTTCATTATCTCTCATGGATTGCATTTCCCCATTCATTGCTACTACCCATTTGTCCTTTTCAGGATCATTCATGGAAGCCCTATAATTAGTAGGTTCTCCACGATCCCCTAATATAGTTTCCTCAACATCTACGTCAAGACATAGACGTTCAGGAGCTTTCACAGTCCTTGCAGACTTACGAATGGGAATAACTTCAGGTTGAGGACCCATGCTTTTAGGTTCTATAGGAAGTTAGCTAGTGTTTTCAGAAAGTGATGTATCTTCATGATCATCTTCCAGATCATAGATTCTCCCAGTGAATTCTTGAGATATGAGATCCCTTTCAAGAAAATCTCCATACCTAGCAACAATTACTTTGTTTATAGGAGGGAAGTAAAAGTAGTAACCCATCGTTCCTTTGGGTATCCTACAAAGATATACTTTATAGATCTCTGTTGGAGTTTATCAGCAGAGTCACGTTTAACAAACGCCTCGCAACCCTAGACCTTTAAATAACACAAGTCAGGAGCTTTACCATGCCATATATCATATGGTGTCTTATCAACCTTCTTGGTCAGAACCATATTTAGAATGTGAACATCAGATTCTAAAGCATAATCTCGAAAGGATAAAGGAAGAGTTATAAGATTAAACATTGATCATACCATATCAAGCAATGTACGATTTCTTCTCTCAGATTCACCATTTTCTTGTGGAGTATATGGAGATGTGAGATGCTGGACAATTCCATTCTCAGCTAGATAATCTTTAAACTCTTGGCTCAGGTATTCACCACCTCTATTGGATCGAAGAGTTTTAATCTACTTTCCTAGTTGCAGTTCTACTTCAGCTTTGAAAACCTTAAATGTTTCAAACATCTCATGTTTATGTTTAAGCAAGTAAACATAACCATAACGGTTGAAATCATCCGTAAAGGTTAAGAAGTAGCTAGCATATCTCCTTGACACATGTCTAAGTTGTCCACACACATCAGTATGTATCAAACCATGTAGATCTGAAGCCCTTTCTATACGATTTACAAAAGGTTTCATTGTCATCTTCCCAGTCTCCCAGATATGCAATATTCACACTTATTAAATGATTCATCATTAATACGTTTCAAAAGCCCATCGTGTTGCAGCTTTTCTATGTGTTTCTTGCCTATGTGAGCAGGGGACAATGCCAAAGATAACTAGAATCCAAGTCATACTTGATTCTCTTATTATTGATGCTAAACATCGAATTATTTCTATTGGATACATTATCATTCATGTCAATCTCAAACACATCATTTATAGCTATAGCATTAAAATAAAAAAACATCATTGAAAGAAAAAGAAATTCCATTACTAGAAAATGTGTGAATAAAACCAAGATCCAACAATAAAGAAACTGAAATGACACATCTAGCAATAGTTGGTGCGTAATGACAATTGTTTAATGACAGCACTAAGCCCAAAGGAAAAACTAAATTAAACACTCCTATGGCTTCAACAGCTGCATGTGCTCCATTTCCCATGTGCAGGTATTGCTCCCCATAGGTCAGCTTCCTTTCAACTCTAAACCCCTGTAGTGTATTACAAATATGAATACCACATCCATCCAGTATCGTATACCCATGAATTTATTTTATGAGTTAATGAAAATAATTCAATCATAAAGAAGTTACATGAAATGCTGGTATTCCCAGCATACTTCTTCTTCTTTTCTTCTAAGGAGGGTTTTTCTTAGGTTCAGGTTGATAGGCCATAACTTGCTTACCCTTATCAGCCTTTCATTTGCCTTTACCTTTCTTGTTCACTTACGGTTTTGGCTTCTGAATTCTACCACCCTTAATAGCAAGTACTTGGGGTGTAGGAGCCTTCTTGGGTAATCCTTTCTATCAATCAATTAGCATCGCATCCAAATCACTCATTGTCTTCACTGTGCAATGCATATTGAAATTACACACAAAACCAGCAAATTCCTTGTTCAAGGATCTGCTGATTAGGTTAATGAATACTTCATGTGAGTAATGGTAATTGAGTTGCACTAGTTGTTCCATGTAACCTTTCATTTCCAAGAAGTGCATACTCGCGGATTGCCCATCATCATGCTTATAGCTGTGAAGTGCATCAATCGAATCATACAATTCAACAGCTTGTGGTTTCTCAAACATACGTCTGAGTTCAGCATATCATAAGGGAAAAATGCTCAAACTGCTTTTGCAAAGCAGGTGACATCATTCCCAGCATGATGCATGCAACATCATTATGTTTCTCATGCTCAACTTTCCATGCTGCTTTTTCAGCTTCAGATGCAGTAGCAGCAGGTTCAGCAGGACAAGGCTGATGCAAATAGTCTAGTTTCTTGTTCACTCACAGGACAATCCTGAGTGACCTATACAAGTCATTGAAATTTGCAGTGCTAGTCAATTTTTCTCGTTCAAAGGAAGCCTTGAACGCAAAACTTAGTGTAGTGTTATCGGTTTAAGCCATTTCTATAGAAAAAAGTTTAAATATTAATATTTTCTATAATATAACTTTTTGAAGAAAATAAAATACCCTTGGAAATATTCATATAACCGTAGAATTTTTTGGAAAAGTATGATCCTAATTGACATAGTTTCATCACATCAGTTGATCTGCTCGTAATGAAAGTATTCAACAAGGTAATTGTCGAACAATAATTGACAAACAATTTTCAATTCCTATGTCATTATGGGATTTACAATTGCCAAACAAGTTGCATTGTAAGCATGTTTCTTCTCATCTTATGTCTTAAGTCTTAGACCTCAGTAACTAACTCAATTAAGTTGTATAATTTAGAAACTGCAAATTTTCCAGATACGCTCTCATATAACATGGAAATTTACCTTGTCATTGCAATCTAGTCAATATCTCACTTAAGCTAAATTACAACTTAAAGTGTTTCTTATAATTAATGGCATAAACTTAAGTTTTAAGGGTACTGATTTGATGTATGTAATCAAAAATATGTACGAAGAAGCATGTATCAACTTCGTATCATAGGATTTAATAAAACTTTTTATTAACCAATTTCACTAAGATCAAATCAACAAAATTTTATTTGAGGTATTGGGTAAACCCATCAAAGAAATTACCTTTAGTTATCGTCCACTATACCGTATTACTGCATGAGTCAAAAGACCCAAGTTATTCGGGTAATTACCACAAATTGGCACGTGGAATTAAAGGTCAATTCACCCTTAAATAATTTTGTACATAAACAATAGTCGTAGGTAACTCAAATTTGATGCACAAAGAAGTGGAGAAACTAAGGTTAGCTTAACACCAATTAAAAACCTGTTTCTTTAAGGTCACAATTTAATGCGTACCCTCCTTATACCTCTTACACAGTTTGTCAAATCGGATGCGCCTTTCTAAGTATTTGGTGCAAACATCACCAATCAATTAAAAGTCCATGACTTGACTCTTAAAAGCAAATCCAATTTCACCATTATTTAGTCCAATTTATTTTCTATTCAAAAATTACCCTTTTGCTTACAATTATGTCACAACAATTAATAAACAAACAAGCAATTAATAAAAATAAACTACAAAAATAATGAACATGCTAAATTAAACAACTAACGTGTATATATTGATCTAAAACTCCCATTGGTTTTCAAGCTAATTGTACCAATAGACCACATACACCAAACAATTTGGTTGCGTAAGTTCTACGATAAATATATACCTGAGCACACATAGTTGAAAAATAATCATGCAAACGGGTCTTCCCTACTTTTAGGTCTTCCCTAATTTTATAATTAATTAATTTATTAGTAACCTAATCTAAATTTACTTACTAATAAACCCTAATTGGTTATTGCATAATTAGCATGTAAACACATAACCACGTAACAATTACTTCATAATCTCATATGATCCATGATCAAACATGTACGTTCATAATGGATCCACATAAACTTATTAACTTTTTAATCAAGTTTTCCCAAGATAAGCATACTAATCCATGTCACATAACAATTATTCATAAATTAAACACATAAAACATTGCATGCAACCTATGGTTTCTACAACTTTTATAAACCTTATTTTTTTTTAATTATGGATTGTACAACATAAGAAAAATTAGGGTTTCGAATTCAAGAACCCTAGAATTCGACTAACATGCAATACACAATACAATATTCATTTTTTACGTGTTTCGATACTTAATTACACATTATAACGGCTCGTGAGCCACTCTTCTATTTATAAAACATGTCTAACATAAATATGAACACATAAAACATCAAAGAACATGGAGAAGCGTAGCAACATATAATTGTAACTAATTAACCGAAAAATAAATAGAACGCGTGATACGACAGGGTTAGGGGTTGTATCGGGATAAGGCACCACTTTTAGCGTGTGCGAGCTCCTTAAGAAAATAGAGAGAAGAACTAGAGATTTGTTTATTTTAAACTTTTATTGATTGATTATATTAAATGGTTACAAGAGTATTTATAAGACAAAGTAGGGTAAACCCTAGGACCTAAATAGACTATGGGCTCAGCCCAGGCGTATCATTCCCCACTCCTTCAAAACCACCTTGCCCTCAAGGTGTTGTCTTAAAACATTCTTAATTGACTTCCGTAAATAAACATGAAAACACTCCTAAACAAAGACACGTAAATAAAGATAGATTATATGACATAATCTTTATGCCATACGTTTAGACTTCTTTAGTCATTTGGGCAGTCTGCAACATTGGCGTACTCCGGGATCCCATAATCTTCTTTGAANCATTCTTAATTGACTTCCGTAAATAAACATGAAAACACTCCTAAACAAAGACACGTAAATAAAGATAGATTATATGACATAATCTTTATGCCATACGTTTAGACTTCTTTAGTCATTTGGGCAGTCTGCAACATTGGCGTACTCCGGGATCCCATAATCTTCTTTGAATTGCAACTTTCACCTTTTGCTTCTTTCTTATTCCTTTGTCTTGGACATAGCACAACACCATTCTTCTGTCTTCCGCTACCCATGCCATGACACTCCCCACTCCTTCAAAGATCACCCTGCCCTCAAGGTGATACGAAGAATATGCAGATTGAGAGTCTGCTAATTCCTCACTTAAATTCAAATTTATTTCATCCAAACGACTATCAAATTCACCACCTCCATCCTCAAGTGTCGATATCACTCTATTCAACTCATCCTCGCTAACCTTATGCGCTTCGCCACCACCCACAACCTCTTTAACTCTAATATACTCATCAGCATTCAATGACTCTTCAGCCTTAGGTGAAGAAAATTCACCCTCTAATGGTAGAATGATATCTATTTTCTTTTCAACGATGTACTATTTCTCTTCTTTTGCAATTGTCTCAAAACGAACCTCGGTGATACGAGATTTGAAGAAGTCTTCTCCTAAAGTTAAAGGATAGGACCTCAAAAATTCCCAAATATCTAGGTTCGCGAAGCGTGTTTCAGCCGCACGGGTCAATGAAAAAGCTTCATCTAGAGTTTTGGGATTTGACCGTAAGAGTAAGCATTGTAGATCCAGTTTAAGTCCAGAGATATAATACGATGTAAGTAAAGATTCAGAGATCCCTATTACTCAATTTGCAAGTACCACAAACTCACTCTCATATTCGGCCACCATACCCATTTGCAAGAGCTTAGAGAATGTGTATTCCGCATCCTGATCACTGCCGCCTGATGCCATGAATAATAACTCGAAGAACAAAAAAATATTTTCTGATGAATAGTGCCAATGAACAGTACTCGTGAATAGTGACGATGAACAATATTTTTTTTGAACCCTAATCAAAAACCCTCTCAACAAGAGCTCTCAATGAAAGCACCAATTGATACAACCCGGTTAGGGGTTGTATCAGGATAAGGCACCACTTTTAGCGTGTGCGAGCTCCTTAAGAAAATAGAGAGAAGAACTAGAGATTTGTTTATTTTAAACTTTGATTGATTGATTGATTATATTAAATGGTTACAAGAGTATTTATAAGACAAAGTAGGGTAAACCCTAGGACCTAAATAGACTATGGGCTCGGCCCAGGCGTATCAACGCGTACCTCTTGCAATTCCAAGCTAGCAATTAATTTAAGAGCCCTAATTATGTTTTATGTGGATTAACGAATAGACCTTTACTACTTTTCAATTCAATCCAAGATACAAACAATAGTGTGTTTGTAACTTTGTACCACGTTCTTGTACATATGTACTAATACCAAATTAATATTAATGCTAGCTAAATAAACACAAAACAATTTTGTTTATGGAAAAACAAAACCAATCGAACACTTACGGGTTGTGTTCGACCGGCCACCAAAGAAAAAAGAGAAGAGAAACCAATTTAGGGTTTAGCGTGTGTACAAAAGTTAGCAAACAATGAACCCTTAGCTTTGTTTATATAGTATGACAAACTTGGAGGACAAGTTGGAGTGGGAATGGGTTTCCCCTTAGCCTACCGACCGGCCATCACAATCCCAAAGGGATTCCGGAAGCTTCTCGTCCTCTATTTTCATCTATAGTCCTTTTCTTTAACCGTTAGTCAATTTTCATTAATTACTTAACGGTCGTTAGTCGTTTTGTGTATTTAATAATTAAATATAACCTTTTACATTAAATTATTAATCATTAATTCTTTATACGTGAAGTGTGCAATCCCGTGGTCTCGAGTTCTAATCCGGACGTACACGTAATAAATATGTCCACAAAACTAACACTATTGACATACATACACACCTGTAGTATGTGTGTGTGTGTGTAAATGCTAGATACTATGATTTCTAGCTGAAAGATCTGTATAAATGAACAACTTAATTGTATTATGTTGATTTTAATGAGCGTCATAGATATACTTGGATCTCTAGCTCAAAGATTTGATTCCAATTATTTGTTTCCCAGTTTCTCTATCCCCCTTGAATGCAGTCATTTGAGTGTCTATCTAAGTTCTGTAGGATATGAATATATATGATGTGTTTTTGGAAATATTATTTTTATCATAGTAGCTGTTACTTATATTACGATCTTCATGGATGTTTGCAGTTATTGGAGAAACAGCCATATTTGTATCTCCATTAGAGCTAACGTTTATATCAAATGGAAAGTGGTAAGACTCTAACAACTTTTCAGATGGAGATGAGAAACTGGTGTTGAAGTGCAAATTTCTATTGGTGGCATGATACATAATGGCTGACCTTTCTTATTCCAAACAAAGCTTTTCTATTTGTTTTTGAGGAAAGAATTAACAAATTAACCAAGATTTTTAAAATCATTACGTAATTTTCTATCATAATAATAAAGTCCATTCAGTTCATAATAGTGACATCATTTAAGTCAGTATAGATAATTTCTATTGAGAAGAAAGAATCTTTCTTCAGTTGTTATTTTAGTAGATTTTGGTTCATCTGTCACCTGTTCAACAAATTCTTGTAGTTTATCACTAGATCTAGATAATATCTAAAAGCTGATAGTTTTTTCTCATTGTTTTCAGGATTCGTTATCTTCTTATTGTTGCAATGTTAAGATTGATTAGGCTGTTGATGAATGTTAAAAGGTACCAAGCCTTTGTTGCTACATTTTTAACCCTGATACCAAGTTTGATGCCATACTTGGGTACCGTCTTTTGTGTCATGTGCATTTACTGTACACTGGGGATACAGGTACTTTAGTTTGATGTTTTTCAATTGCCTTTTTGTATTCTTATATCTCTTGATGTCTCCAACTTTACCTTTTTCTTCTTCTGGTGTTAGGTATTTGGCGGGCTAGTAAATGCTGGGAATTCAGATTTACCAAGTACAGAAATGGCTGATAATGAGTATCCTTAGTATTTGCTAATATGCTTTATGTGGTTCCTCATATGGCATACTTATTTATCTGCTAAACTTTGCAACCTATCTTTTATTGGCTCTTCGTGACAAACAACTATACGTTGTTAGCGTTGCTCGATCATGTGAGATATTTTGCATCAGTTTGTCAGTAAAATTTCCTTGACCTAGTTAGTTACTTGTTATTTAATTTTAATGACTACCCCAATGGGATGGTGACGCTATTCAATATGATTGTGATGGGAATCGGGCAAGTCTGGATGCATGTACTAATGATTCATTTTTTACTAATTTTTTACTTCATCTACTTGTTATTTATCCACCTAGCTATATTCTCTCATAGTTAATGTTGAATATACGTGAATTCATAGTTGGATGTTATTGTAAAAAAGTAGAGTATATAACAATATAAGATACAAAAGTCCAGCCTCTAAAAGATGGATAGCGAACTTTCATACCTAGAGTTGTATCTTAAAGACTTAATTGGTTGAAATATCAGACTATTGGATTCTTGGAGAGAAATTTAAAAGTTAAATAACCGTAAAATATAGTACTTATGGTACCTTGGTTGTCAGTGCAAATTCTTATAAGTAATCTTATTCGAATTCCATCGATGTCTACGATTGGATCATCTCCCTAATTCTCTTGTCAACTCTTTCAGGATTATGCAGAGTTGACAGGAACTGCTTGGACCTATGCATATTTTGTCAGCTTCAATTTAATAACAGTCTTGCTTCTCCTCAACTTGGTATGTCCTTGTGATTGGTTTTTAAATTCTTCACATTTAAATTTCACATTGTGTATTATTTTGTGTTAATCTCAAGTTATATGTTTCAGTTACATGTAATGTAAATACCTTAAATATTTGCAGATCACCTCATTTGTGGTGGAGGCATTCTTCGCTAAGTTAGAACTTGAGTGTCCTGAGGATGAAGAAGAGAATAAGGTAAGTCAACTTCAGTCAAGATCATATAGTTTCACGTCACTTCTAATTGTACAATTGAGACTCGTGAAAGAATAAAAACGAATAAATTGCTATGTCAAGTGCTTCAACTGCAGTTGAGCTTCATTCTTAGAGCTCGGAATTCAGTTAAGTAGGGGAACATGAAAAAAGAAACTCTAGTATCGAATGCTTGATTGTTATTTAGATCCCTCATTACTGTAGATAAGAGTAGGCTGTTTTAACTATGAAAATTAACCCATGTAGATGGATTTAGGATTAAGATTTGATTTGACTTCGGATTAGAAATTAACTATGAAAAGTGCCTTTTGCAGAACTGCGCAACTGTTCAAATGAACAGGTGCAAAAATTATGGGGAAGTGGAGTGGTGGCATTTAATGTGGACTTCAAACAATTTATACATTTTGATTTTCAAAATCATAAATCCTTTGAAATTCCTAACCCTAATCCTTCACTCTATAAATATCCCTCTCTCCTTCTCCAAAAACACACACACAAAAAAACCTTTGACGAAACTCTGCTCAAATTTTTCGAAAAGCATAGTGTGTGTATCTTTTAACCAAAAACAAGTTTGCAAAATTTTTTCTTGGTCAAAAAGGATTCATATCAAGATATCCATCTTTTTATCAATCCTCTTGATAACATATAGATTACTTCACGGCAGCGATCTTGTTGGATCCAACTTGTGACCATCTGGTAATCTATATCTGCCATTAAACCTTTTCAAAATCTTTTATTGACTCAGAAATGGCAACAGACCAAGGAATCCAAGTTGCACCTCAATGGGCACCTTTGACTCCGGGTGATGTAAACTTCAAGACCAACAATGTCATAGGCAATTTTTTATATCCCTCAAATGTTTCTGCCTACAAAGACATTGTTAAATTTTTATACAACTGCCCTTTGAAACAGGCCTTCACCTCTACACCCTATTTTCAGTACCACAACTACCTCAGGGAGTTGTGGGCAACTGCTGTGGCCTATGACCCGTCACCTCCCACTGATAAGGATGAACAACGACCTCTCAGGGAATACCTTACCAGTTTCTCGGTTTTAAATGGGACAAAAAGATTTACTCTTGATTTTCAAACTTTTTGCTCCTCAACGGGGCTTGATTATAATAATGGAACTTACGTTGAAGCTCCACACCCTGATGTAGTAAAAACGGGGCTGAAAAGATTCGCCCTAAAACCTGAAAACTTGGACAAGACCCCTGTCACCAAGAATTCCTTTCCCGCTGCTTGGAGGATCCTTTTCACTTTTGTGATTCAGGTCCTCGGTGGGAACCACTCATCAACTGAACAGATTAATTCTATGCAGTTGATGATGTCTTACTGCTTGATGACAGGAGTCAATGTCGACATTGGAGAGATCATTTACAGTGATCTCGTAACCAAGCTACTGAAAGATTCTAGGTTGGATTATGTCTCCTACCCTAGATTCCTTTCATGTGCTCTACAAAGGTTACTGGGTTGTGACTACACTCAGGATTTT
>LBNU01009078.1:4089-24036 GCA_014162995.1 Artemisia annua | reverse complement strand
ACCTCTTGGAGTACTTAAAACTTTCTGTATTGCAAACCTTTCCAAAACATAGTCTTGATCACTATGATCGGGTTTAGTTGTTTACAAGTGATCAGTGATCCACCATCATCCTTCCATAGTGCAAGAGAAGAACATTCGTGTAGTCAAGAAACGAAGTATTAAAGAAGAGTCACACTTTATTGTGTGACTTGAGTCAAGTCTTTATATTGTGTATCTGTGTTAGATAGTGCCCGGTGTTGCGTACGCAGGTTGTGATACCACGCGGGCTTTGTTAAATTGGTTCTGCTAGGATTAGGACTCGACCATTCCGCTTAGTGTCGTTAAGCTTGGTGTAAGGTTTGTTCGCCATAAGGGAGCGTGTGATATAGTGTTGGTGAAAACCTCGAGTGTGAGACTCGAGGAGTGGAGTAGGGACGAAGGGTGAGCTTCGTGGCGAACACTATATACCGCGTGTCACCGGTTGATCTTCCTTGCTTTACTTTTTGTTTACCTACTGTTTTGGATATATTTGTTGTTGTTTTGAATTCACATAAATATCGAATCGACAGTTTCATAAACTCAACTTGTTACAGTAAACTTCTAAACTAAATAACAACTGTGAAACTATTAAACCCCCCCCCCACCCTAGTTTCTACACTTACGTTATACTATATATTAGGCTGGTTGTAACAGTGATGGCGTCACCAATGCTACATCAATGCTATTCAAATAAACAACCACCTATGACCTAACCCATGTAGTCGGGGATGGCTAAACATGGGACCGACCAAGATTAGACCATCCATTACGTATAGCCTACACAGCACACATATCCCAAAGCAAACCTCAAACCTCAAATTTCATTCCAACTCTAAGCCCTCCAAACCTAACTTCACCATAACATTTCAACTTTCAAAAAATAAATTTGTGTTTAAAACTCTCTCTTTACACGTATTAACCACACTCTTTTTTTCAAAACTACGAAAAGGAAAACCACACCGAAAAAACTACCGTCGCTTTGCGCGGATATAATGCTAGTAACACATAAAACCTGGATACGCACTCTACCAAATCAAAACATTGTACATCAGTTTATAATTTCGTTTACGCTTGAGGTATAAAATAAAATTTGTGTTGACATCAGTATTGCAATCAAACAAAGATTTTTTTTTTTTTTTCTTCATACTTTTTTTCCCTGATAAACTACTTTAAATCAATTTTTATATGTAAGTGTGAGGAATGGTTGGTCCGTCGTGTTATGCTAGGGCGTTCGTTAGTAATGTACTTTTTTTAGAAAACGAATCTGATGTACTTATTACCGGTCGCGTTCTCTAGCTAGTTGTTGCTCTTCTTTTGGGTAAATTACTTCATTAATGCTCCGTAATATGTAAGATATGTCCTCCTTAAGTCGTTCATTTCACATAGTCGAAAGACTAGGGATATTCTAAAGATTAGTAGTGGTTGCATGTGAATACAAGAAATATAAGCTAATAAGATGAAGCCCGCGCATACAATATTTAGTAGACGCGTATTTTATTCAGTCAACTAATAAAAAATAAAATAGCCAACTTAGCTTGGATTTAACTTTATAAATTCATGACTTTCAATGTTAGAATCTTCTTATAAGATTAGAAAAGTTCGTAGAAATAATTAAGATTATATTACTGTTTACTACTTTACTGAAGTGTCTTTAATCGTTAAATTATTATAGGGTTGTCTTTAGCTAGGTTGTGTGTTGTCAGTAAAGGTGAAGTTTTGTTGGCTTTCACCTATTCCGGTATCCCAATTTTCTTCTGTACATGAAATAATGAAACAAGGTCTATGACTTGCACAGTCCACCAACGAGTTTGAAATGGGCTAACTTTAGAGAAACCTATAGGTGGCTTCTCTAGTTCTCACTTTTTAGAATCAGATTTAAGTTTTACTGGGCTCTCGAAAACCATCTGAATTATATTATTTATGCTTTCAAGTATGTCGGTGTGTTCATGATTTAAAATCGAACCGAATTTGCGACTGAATCAAATTTGACGAAATCAAACCGAAGCAAATTAAATATTCGGTTTTCTGATGGGCAAGAGAAGTATTCATGTGGTATGGTTTCTAAGAAATGGCTTATGCTTTTGAGCATGATTCATAGGGATGAGCAAAAGAAGGCGGAGGAGTTTGATAAAAGTGGCGGCAGTCTTACGAGGTGTTTGAAAGGGAAGAAGGCGACAGATGTTAGACTTGCTGCTATTGGTCTTGGAACTGGTAGTCATGGTGGATTAGGTGAACTTGCGGTTCTTGGAAGCGGTGCTAGTAAAGTGACAGATTTTGCACTTAAGGCGGTTGCTCGTTGTAGTCCATCTCTTACGTCTCTTACTCTATGGAAGCTACCTTCCATCGGCGATGAAGGGGTTGCGGAAATTGCTAACAACTGTCAGCTATTAGAAAAGCTTGAACTCTCTGAATGCTCTGCAGGTACCGACAAGTCTTTAATCGCCATTGCAAACAACTGTCCTAACCTGACATCACTAGCATTAGAATCCTGCTCAAACATCGGCAAAGAAGGCCTTCAAGCTATTGAGAAAAGGTGTCCCAACTTGAAGTCAATCTCGATTAAAAACTGCCCATTAGTTGGCGATCAAGGGATTGCTAGTTTGGTTTCGTCAACAGCTTGTTCTTTGATGAAAATTAGTCTCCGTACTTTAAACGTCNTTTTCCAAGGGATTTGGCTGATACATCTTTTTTTTTACAGTTTTACCAAACTGTTACAAGAATTTTTGGCCTTTTACATGAGGTCTTCTATTCTTGTCAGCCACCTCCTTGAGAATCACAATGCTTGGTTTCTGGTTCTTGAAGACGGCCTTTCGTGATGGTACCTAGTCGTCGTATTAGTTATCATTTGTTGCTGTTTGTTTCAGTTTCGTGATGTTCGTATCAAGTTTTTGTTTTCATAAGGTTACAGTCGGTGACAGGGCTCAAGTAGTGGTGGCTTGGTTGTTTTGTGGGATTTGGGCATGGTAGATGATGTTAGTATGTCTGCCGTGACAACCTGGTGAGGGTTGTTTTTTCTTTTGCCATTTTCCGGTTTTTCTAAGCTTCACACTTATTTGTAAACTGTTGATGTTTGTAACCTTTTTGTGATGGGAACTTAATAATATTTACTTCTGTTTTGTGTCAAATGATTCGTGCAAGTCTTCATTAGTTTGTTTCTTTGTTTTCTTATTTTCGTCTTATTGGTTTTCATAGCCAAAATGAATGCAAGGGAAGTATATACATGCATTGCCTATATCGGTATGCATACTTTAGGATGAATTTGTATCATGGTTATGCATATGTAATTTTTAGCTTTGGAATTTAAGTATCCCAGTTAAAAACTCGAGACGAATCTCATTTGTTTGACATAGTCAAGTTCTAGTTTGAGGCGAATTCACATCGTTTGTTAAAATGAAATCTTTCTCGGAATTGCGTTTGATTAAAGTGTAGGAAAACTATGTGCACAAGAAAAAAGGAAGTTGCTTGGAAGCAAGGTTTTGGATTTCATGGTAACATGTGGGTGAATATATTCTTGTTGGAGAAGTTTGACCATTGATAATGCCAAAGACTTTAAGTCCAAATTAGATTCTTGTAGGGATGAGCATTTGGACTTGAATTTTGACGTTAAAATCGTACAAGTATCGTATTGAAACGGTATCGAATCCCAGACATGATACGGGACCGGTACCATGAATCGAGCCAAAATGAAATCTGGTACCACTAATACGGTACCGGTACCAAAGCGGGATATTACCGAAAAAATTCTCAGAATTTGAGTAGTCATATTTTGAATTAAATAACGTATCCAAACACCCATTGGCCGGGCCCGTTCAGTGCCAAACAATGGTCATGTAAAACATAAAGAAAGAAACCAAACATCCCAAAAACCTACTATGGAAACTATAGATCTTTCATAAATCATTCCAAAAATTAAACCTTAACCTATATTAAGAAGATATGATTGTCAAGCAAAACGCTAAGAAAATGAGATTGCAATTGCATAAGAATAATTGTTTTTGTTGAAAACGGTTTAGTTTGTTTATTTGAACGATTTATATTATTTTGGTGGAATTTTATAAGTTTTGGAACGTTTTAGAGTTATGACTATCTTGGTGATGTGTTTATTTAATTTTTGGTTGCAAGTTGTGGTTCGAAATCACTCGAAAATGCACGCTTTGTCATGTTTTTTGTTGTTGTTACACAAATTTACTAGCATAAAATCTGGATTTTTTTTTTTTTTTTTTTTTGGTTTAACAAAAAAGGGAAGAACCGGATAGGTACCGATTTCCCGGTACCGATTTCCCGGTACTGATTCCGCTACCAAATCCCGTTCGGTACGGTACCGGTACCCCTTTCATGCTCGGGAAAGAAATGATATACCACAATGACCTCCCATTCTAAGTGCGGGAGTGTACTAGTCTACGCATTCATATTTGGTCCAACATTGTTATTGGTCCATTATAATTATTTAATAGCTTAGCCCATCATGCTTTGTATTATATATTACTATATATATTATTTACCAAATGATACGACGTCGTGTGCCATAGCAAGCTCCTTTTTTTTTCCTGGCCTGTTAACATGTGTAAGGCCCGTTTCCATTTACAGCCCATTTACTTAAAACCTAACAAGGCGTATTAACCACCGGCTATTTAGACAATATTATATGCCATTAAGTACGTTACATTAACATGTGTCGATAATCCAAATGCTTACTCAAAAATTTGTGGTCGTAGTTTCGATATGTATACCAAATCCTGTACGACATACAATACTTCCAACCTAGAACTTTCTTCAAAAGCTATTCATTGTACTATATTGATCAACAAAAGTATTACATGAACACACAAGACTGCCAAAGAAGAAGACTGGAAAAAAAAAGGAAAAAAAAAACAAAAAATAGAGGGAAAGCCTAACCAAGAAGAAGACTGGTAAAGACTATTGTACACAAAGGTAATGTATATTTTACTCATGCTCTTACACCTGTTTCCATACTAACTTGCCTACCATACTACTCTTGCACAGATAGATATATAATAAGTCCATATACAGTAGTTTCCTTCCATTATTTTTGCATATACACATGCATATTTATCTGGTACAAAAGCTCTTACATGGTTATACACAACTTGCAAACTAAAAAATGAAAACAAAACAAAAAGCAATACGGCGCACACCTTCTGTTAGTGATTTTGTTTCTTCGGATCTATCCCCGGCTTTTGAGCCAATCTATTGTCCTAATGAACCATTAAAAAGAAAGTATCCGTCATCCGAAGGCAGTGTCCTGACAACATCCTCAACCAATAACACAAAGAAAATACGTACAACAAATTTTCCTGTGGATCAGCCAGAACCAGTGTTCACCAGCAACAGCTTATCGGCGAACGGATGTTTAACGTGTTCCTGTCATACTCATGATCCATGTTCTTCACCAATGTCCTATCAATGTAAGTGTTTCAGACTGCTTTTACAGAAATTTTTTTTTTGTTAAGTTTACTCGCTATTAACGACGAAATACTACTGCTACTTCAGGTCAGCATAGCCGGTCAAATGCTCTTAATAGCTCAGATTCACAACAGAAATACATGCACAACACAAATCCAGGTATATATCTAACTTCCTTTTTTGTATACAAAACGCTTGAATACAACTACTACTTATACCTGCGTATGCTGCAGTCAATGCCAATCCTCCAATTGGCCATACTACAAGTTCAAATGGAAAACGAAAAAGGCATTCTCGGATTTCAGCAGCCTCTCCACCTACACAGATCCAGGGCACAAAAGTGATCAATAATTCAACCGGTTCTAACAGCCGTGGTAAAAGACCAAGATTTATTCAAGGTATATTACTCAAACAAAGTTACAAAAGATTAGCTTACAGCCTATATGTTTAATATACTTACATTCTTTTATTCGTTTAATGTAGTTGGAACAAATAATCTACCCAATCAGAGTAATATTCTACGCAGCCATGGTAACCANTTTTTTTTTTTTTTTTTTTTTTTTTTTTTTTTTTTTTTTTTTTTTTTTTTTTTTTTTTTTTTTGGTGAAGGTCCACCAGATACATACATTTCTATAGGTACCTGTAACCAAGTATGCAAGCATTGCAAGGCTCTGTTTTGGTATGATGAGCGAATAAAGAGCAGCAAACGAGCATCTCCAGAATACCACAGGTGTTGCAACAATGGCAAAGTTGTCCTGCCTACAACCAAAACCTACACACAAGATATAAGAAACCTTTTTCAAGACAGACATTTTATGGAAAATATCCGTGCCTATAACCAGATGTTTGTGATGACGTCTTTAGGCGCGGAAATTGATGATTCCATCAACAAAGGAAGAGGACCTTATGTGTTCAAAGTTTCAGGCAGAATTTATCACTGGATAGGGAGCATGTGTCCTGAACTAAATAAAAAGCCAAAGTTCTTGCAACTTTATATCTATGACACCGTAAATGAAGTTGACAACCGGTTAGGCCATTTTAAAAATAGTGACGGCAGATTACGTCGTGAAGTTGTTGAAGATTTGATACGTATTCTGGATGAGCACAACGAATTAGTTAAACTGTTCTGAACAGCACGTGATAAGATAGAAAGTGGTGATATCCCAAATTTTAAACTAAAACTCTTCGGTTTTGTAGGATCAAGGCAATACGATATACCGGCAGGTGACTCTATAGGTGCTATTGTCTTTGAAGGAGGCCCTGAGGTGAAAACTGACTATGACGTGGTTATTGAACGTCGAGGTGGGCAGCCACAAAGAATAGACAAATTAAACCCTCACTATATGTCATTGCACTTTTCGTTGCTCCATATTCATGGTGAAGAAGGATATCATCTCGGGCTCAAATTGCTAGATAAAGCCGGCGAACCACCAGAAAATAGACAAGCACATGACAATGAAAATGTACTACGCATACCAGCTACACGATCGGCTTAATCACTTCAGCTTACTCAAAAGAGGTGGACGCCTTTTTCAGGAATATGTAGTCACTGCATATTGTAGTGTTGACCAACAAAGGCTTGACTACATAAGAAACAAGCAAAGAGATATAAGAAATGAATATATGTCAGGTCTGTATGATGCTATTTCACGAGCAGATAGTGATGGTTCAGACGTAGGCACAAGAACAATACTTCCAGCGTCGTTTACCGGAGGCCCTCGGTATATGTACAGCCATTATTTAAATGCGCTTGCAATATGTCGAGTACATGGGAACCCGTCTTTCTTTATTACATTTACATGTAATGTCGGGTGGCCTGAAATAGAGAACAAATGCAGCCATTTCCAGAACTTACAACCGCAGACAGACCTGAGATTGTTGACCGTGTTTTTAAAAGAAAGCTGCATGATCTGGTAACTTTTTTACGCGAGTCAAGGCTATTTGGAGAGGTCGAAGCAGGTACTCTGAATAAACCATAATACTAACTTTTGTATACTTTATACTATAGTCAAATACTTAATTTTGAGCTATTATTTTGCAGTTTTGTTTACTGTCGAATTCCAAAAGCGTGGTTTACCACACTGTCACTTTCTACTCTGGCTGAAAGAAAGTTCGCGCATCCAAAGAAGCGAAGATATAGACAGATACGTGTCTGCAGAACTGCCAAATCCAACAACTAATCCTGAAGCTCATAGGGTAATTTCAGAGTTCATGCTCCATGGACCATGCGGTCTGGCCAATAAATCTGCACCGTGCATGAAGCAGACAGATGAATGTACCAAAGGTTTCCCTAAACCATATTGCGAAGAAACTTTCATTGACAAAAAAGGATTCCCTAAACCATATTGCACATGTTACAAGAACGATAGGCAATGAAGATCAACCAGTACCAGGCCAAGAATACAGGTCGATGAAATAAAAAATTTCCAAGACGCCCGATACATCGGTCCACACGAAGCCTGTTGGAGGATTCTTGGCTTTGATATACATTCAAGGCAACCAGCTGTACAGATACTAGCAGTCCACCTTGAAAATATGCAAAGAGTTGATTTTAGAGCAACACAAAGATTGCAAGAAATAGTTGACGACGAAAGCAACAAGAGAACGACACTAACTGAATGGCTGTCGTACAATCGCGAAATTACAGATGGGCGCCATCTAACATACCTAAATTTTCCTAAAGAATTTGTCTGGTATTAGGCCGACAAAACTTGGGAACGGAGGCGACAGAAAAACACCTCATCGACTGGAAGGCTGACATACATACACCCTAGCGCAGGAGATTTATTTTATCTTCGGATGCTGCTCTCTCACCAAAAAGGCTGCCAATCATTTAAACACATCCGTACAGTTGATGGCGAAGTAAACCCTACGAACAGGGCTACATGTGAAGCCATGGGGTTGTTAGGTAACGACCAAGAATGGAATATAGCTCTACAAGAGGCATCTTTGTCAGCAACTGCTGGTCAAATGAGATCACTCTTTTGTCAGATGTTGATCTTCTGTGACGTAGCTGATCCTGGGTTATTGTTGCAAGCTCATGCACCAGATATGTCCGAAGATATTCCAAGGATACTTTTAGATGCACTACATATACCAGAAGTACACATAGAGGGCGATGAGTTGCAAGCAGGTCTTCTATATGAGTTAGAAGCAGGTCACAGATTCTATGGAAAATCGCTTAAAGATTTTTCGATAGAATTACCTCCAAGACATCTACTAGACATCTTACATAACAGAGCAATTATGGAAGAAAGAAACTATGATCCGAAAGTGCTAGAAAGAGAGAGCGAAAGGTTGATACCTAAACTAAACGTACAACAACAGAGGATCTTTGAACGAGTCCTAGATGCAGTCAACAACCATAAACAAGAATTGACATGGAGGTACAGGTAAAACGTTTGTTTGGAAAACTATAATTTATACACTGAAGTCACAGGAAAAGATTGTTTTAGCCGTTTCGTCTTCGGGTATTGTTGGGTTGCTACTACCCGGCGGAAGGACAGCTCATTCACGCTTCAAACTGCCACTGAATTTGACTGACGAATCAGTTTGTACTATAAAGAAGAACACACAATTGGCAAATTTAATAAAGCAAACGGATCTGATCATTTGGGACGAAGCTCCAATGAATGACCGCAAATGCTTCGAAGCCCTAGACCGCACATTCAGAGACATACTTGATTGTCCCGACAGTTTGTTTGGAAAAAAGCCACTGATTTTGGGAGGAGATTTTAGGAAAACATTGCCCGTAAAAAAGAATGCAAGCAAGCAAGAAATAGTATCAGCATCTATCACACAATCTTATCTTTGGCCTCACTTCGACGTCATTTCCCTCACCGAAAACATGCGCCTCCAGCAGCCATCAATGTCCACGGAAAATCGCCAAGCTTTACACGCCTTCTCGCAATGGCTGTTAGACATTGGCAATGGTCAAATAGGTGAGCTAGATGCAGATGATCCAGAAAACACTTCTTGGATAAGAATACCAGATTCATACTGCATTCCAGACACTGCAACAGGCCTCCTACAGCTTATACGATTCATATACGACGACGAAAGTTTACAGAGGCCAACCGCAAAGTCATTGCAGGAAAAAGCTATCGTGTGCCCGAAAAACGAAATTGCAGATATGATAAATTCAAAGGTTCTCGATATGCTTCAAGGAAACAGCCATGCATTCAATAGCAACGATGAAGCTCTACCTAAAACGAACGATGGCGGTGCAATAGAACTGCTATATCCTGTAGAGTATCTGAATACCTTGAAATTCCCAGGGTTACCTCCACACACTCTTATTCTAAAAATAGGTGCTCCAATAATACTACTAAGGAACCTTAATTTAGCGGGAGGCATGTGTAATGGGACAAGGATGATAGTGACACAGATACTAAGCAAGATTATAGAAGCACGGATCGTCACTGGAACTCGGATGTCTCAAAAAGTGTTCATTCCACGTATTTTGCTTATTGAAAGAGACGAAAGATTACCGTTCGTGTTTAAAAGAAAACAGTTCCCGATCAAGCTTTGCTATGCAATGACAATAAACAAAAGTCAAGGGCAGTCGCTAAATAAGATCGGCATCTACCTACCAGAACCTATATTCGGCCACGGTCAACTCTATGTAGCATTGTCTAGGTCAACATCCCCTGAAGGCCTAAAAATCCTTATCAAAAACCAGCCGGGGAAAGATCCAGATACCACTAAAAATATTGTGTACAAAGATTTCTTAAGTCAAGTTAAAGTTACACAGGTTCTTTCTAAAAAAAAATGACATACTAATGTGTTTTATTGCTTTGCATATAAGTATTCGTATATTTATTCACTGTCATAATTGCATAGTACATCATTATCTATGTCTATCAAATCACATGTAATCTAATTAATGTTTTTTCTGTACAGGCTAATGGCTGGGACTTCTGATAATATTTCTCTGCGAAAGTCACTTGGAAAAG
The DNA here is from genome assembly GCA_014162995.1 of Artemisia annua. NCBI lineage: Eukaryota > Viridiplantae > Streptophyta > Magnoliopsida > Asterales > Asteraceae > Artemisia > Artemisia annua. The sequence goes on along the minus strand of LBNU01009078.1, from coordinate 13,639 downwards.
AAATCATAACTCAACCACAGGCCACAAAACTACTAAGCCTAAAACCTACAGAGCTTGACAAATCCATCTACGCGAAAGTTTATCGCAAATGGACAGTCGTTAACAAAGCATCAATACCAGTCCTATATTGTTGCATTTTACTTGATCAAGAGGTACGCCCACATATTCAAAACGAAAAGTACATTACACAATTTCTAATTTATTTATTTTATCAATTTCTATTCCTAAAGGGAGAAGCAATACAAGCGAATACCAGACCACAGGACAAGGACCAATTTAACATGCTTGAGATAGACAAAACTTACACAATCAGCGCCTTTGGATTCCAAGATGCCAAATCATGGATGCAGATAGTTCCACATCCCTACTCATTGGTTTTCGGAAGATACACAGATATACAGCCAGCACCAGACGCGAGATTCCCACCACACTACTTTAACTTCATCCAATACGGTGACCTATATTCAAAAGTGGACAAAAAGGAAGGAATGCTTACAGGTAAATAAAACACATATGACTAAAATATAACAAAGATCATGCAACTTATTTCATATCTTTATAGATTACGTTGGATGTGTCCAATATGTCACTGAATTGCTAGATACAATTAAAGCTACACAAGAAACTGTTTATTGGAGAGACATTTGCATTCAGAATCTCGAGTATGTATATCTCACCTTTAATTATGCTTGAAACTCTGTACTACTTTCTATTGACCATTCCAGTATGTAACAGTGGTCACAGCGTAAGGTTTACTCTCTGGAATGAAAAAGCACGCAATTTCAATATGAGAGAATATGAAGAAAGCGAAAAGCCAACAACCATAGCAGTTAGTTCATGTGTTGTCAAAACCTATGGCGGTAAGATAGTTAACTTACATTTTCATCTCCTAATGACATATGTCTGCTAATTTTCGCATCCTATTTTGCAGGTATTCAACTTTCAAGCACTGCAGCAACCTGCTACTACTTTAATCCTGATATACCAGAAGCGCATGAAATACGAGCAGTGTAAGTAATCACAAAATCTAAAATACATACAAAATTAAGTTTTAAAAGAATACTAATATGACCTGTTATGACTATGTAGGTATAACGTGTTCTTTGAACCACCAACAATATTGAACATCCAATACCAACGGTGTGCAGACATAGAACAAGAAAAGCAAAGGAACCGTGTCAAGTTAATAAAATTACTAACAGAAAATCCAGAAAACCAAAAGGTATTAATCATATGCTCTGTACTTATCATTACCACAAAATTAGATACCTAAGACCAAATGTAATATTGCAGAATGTATGATTCACTGTCGTAGCAACTGTTGACACCATCAGCGAAAAAATGCCATGGTTTTATCTCAGGTGACGTACATGTAAGTCCAAAGTCTCTGACAGATTCCCACATCCACACTGCAGAGAACCAGGCCATGATTACGGGTAAGCACAAACCCATAGAAAAAAATACATATATGTATACACATATGCTATTTTACTTTCACCATTTAAAACCCGTACTCGTAATTGTTTTACAATTTTTTTTTCACAGCTATTGCTTTAAAGCATTTGTTTCTGATGACACTGGAAAAATAATGATCACGTGTTTTAGTGATGAGGCTCATTCAATAGTTGCAGACTGCAACGCCGTTGTTCAAAAACTATAGGACAAAGACCATACAAAATACCACCGGAACTAGCCGCTTTACAAGGAAAAACTTACATCTTTCGGCTGCACTTTGGAAAGGATAGCACAAAAGAAACAAGGTTGTTCTTTCTTGACAAAGCCTGGGACGCAACACCACCACTTCTGCCAGCACCTGAAACGGATATTAAAAGTGCAGTAAGCAAGGCAGAAACTCAAGCAGAGATACCAAGTACGCCTGTGGAAGAGAGCACAAGTGTATCATCATCCACTGCATTGAAAGACAAAAGGAAAACTACTACAGCACGAAGGCCACTCTTCCAAACCACAAAAACTGAACCCGAAAAACCAAACCAAAAACGAACCAATAAAGATGATTAGTAAAGACCATCCGTCATCTGACGAACCTTTATTACCCTGTATTTATAGATGCACCTAAAACAATAGCAGTATGAAACTGCACTTAGTATGGAATAATGTTGTAGACTTTCTTTTGTAACATGATTGCGCCGAAGTAATGCGCAATCCTTATGTATGAAAACAATGTACCTATCCGCACCGTTAAAATGCACTATTAGTTTCGTAGTAATTCACTTTGTCTAAGTTTACACATTTTTTAAGTTAACGGCTAAGATTCTACTAACATTATTTAACTAACAAACATACAATCGTAAACTATTAATCTGTTTAAAATGTGCCAACATTAAACTTCACAACACCTAAAAAAATCAACAAAATGCCACGTCTTATTCATACAAACAATATCTTACAACGACCCTTACAAAGATTAAAAACATAGTCTTGATCAGCATGACATGGCAATATACCGCACCAACATAGATTACAAGCATTAATACTACAAACGACGTCTAAAACAAAGGACACTAATCCTGAGCCTCCATCACCATCACGTGACGACGCTTTTCAGCCCTAGCACCACGCACTGCATTCAAAGCCTCGACCAACAGGCGTAAAATTTCCTGATTCTTGGCCTGTGCTTGGATCAAACATTCCAACCCATTAACCGCTCCTACATCAAAATCACTAATGCTCTATCCTTCTTCAATAAGATCAGCAAACTTAGAACTTTTCTGACGCAACCCGTTACACAGTTCGGTAATCTTCGTAATCAAACCCTCATTTTCGCTCTCTTCTTGCACAAAAAGGAATTTGAAACAATCTTGCAGTTGATTAGAACCACATACTTCTTTTAGTTGCTCAAAATTTGGCATGGAAACCATCTTATTTTTTTTTAAACGAACACTATTAGGTATCAGTCACAAGAACAAAGAAAAGACCACTACTTATATAATACTATTTCATTTCCCAACGAAAAAGTAAAAAACAAAAAAATTTCAAGAATCTGCACCTACCATATATATCCAAAACAACTTTTCAGCCTTTCTCTGTAGAAACAGCAGAGCAAATGACCATACATTGTTTAAAAGCATCTCAAACAGTATGCAAATGCATAAGTCCTACAACCAGCACATGATCCTATCCTATTATCAAGTTTTTAACTACAAATTTGAATTTTTTTTTCCTAGGATAATTAAACAAATATATGATAGTTAGAAACAGAAAATTACATTGTTATTCATATTAACATAGAAGTTGAACAAATTCCAGATGCACCGGAATTTTCATACATTCAACCCATAATGTACATACTGCTAATACAAGTGCAACAAGACCTGACCTTTTCACCCATCTAACTCCCACAAAAGATTACCCTGCTTCTACAGACTTAAACTAACAAAAGCCACAGACACTAACATACCCAGACCATTTACCCAAAACAACATTAAACTTCAACGCATTCAAAAGCAAGAAAAACAATAACATCAACAACCTTATTTAATTATCTTGATCTTTTTCACCATCTTTGCTTTCTCACTAGCACGCATAGCAACAAGATGACTCATCTGAAGCAATCTCGATATCCCCGCCTTCAAAACAGCCAAAGGCTCATCAACAACAGCATCAAACCCATGATTCTGCAGCTCAGCAATAATCCCACGCCTATAATCAACCCTAGCTTCCAGCTCTTCAATCCTTTCATTATACTTCTTTTCATCACAATCATACGCTTGCCTTTCTCTGGTAAAAATTTCCTGCAAGATCTTATCAATTCGCCTACTACCAATTTTTTTAGCGATTTTGTGACATTTGGGAAAGTTTGGAGCCATTGAATTTCAGTAACAAGAGTGTCACTTATTAATTAAAACCAATTGGAAATGACAAAACCCTAAAGTAACGTTTATCCCCAATTTTTTTTTTTTTTTTTTTTTTTTTGACAAAAAATAACCGACATAGGTACAACATTCCTCTAGCCCAAATCTTAGGCCCTAAAACAAAAGACACTTGAGCCCACTAAACTTTTTATAATACTCAAACAAACAAAAAAAATATATTGCTAATAAAAAATGAAAAGATAAATAAGAAGATACATAAATAAAACATGGAGTACTAAAAAAAAATTAATACATTTGCTATTTTATTCGGATTTCAAAATAATACAAAATTTTTATATGAATATTTACATCTTCAGACGTTTATTTCAAAAAAGTGTAACCTGCCTAAAAATCTTAAATTAATTCTCCGCCAAACACAGCGTGCCGCCGCAACACGGCGGCCGGCGCCCTACTCGTTGATTATCAATACTGAGTAACCTTTTTTTTTTCTTTTTTTTTCTTTTTTTTTTCTGAACAAATACTAATAACTCATTATGGGGAATTACCTAATCTAACAATATGGTGCATGTTTCACAGTTAGTATAAAAGTCTGATTGTATTCTGTTTTTCCATTTGTATTTGTATGCAGTCTTTGGTTAGCTTTGGACATGTTTTAGCAGTCTTTTATGTGCAGAGTGCTTTATATATTTTGGAGGTTAATATATATTCATCATTTAAAAAAAATGTATGAGATAGAGTTTTTCGTTTTTAGGATGTTTCAAACCATGATCTGTTTTTAAGAGATTGACTTTCCTTAAGAGATATATAACTCGGGATTACTTTCAACAGAGTCCAATTTCATTAAGAAGCAGATTAACGTGAGTAGGAAGACAACTTGTATTAGCAAATAGCAACAATATTAAAGTCCATACATATAAAATCTATAAAGAGAAAAATGCACCACTTAATAGATATCATCCAATATTTGACAAACAACTTTGAAAGAAAATGTTCAATACAAACTTCAGCCACAAAATGAATCAGAAAAACAGTATTCAGAACCTTGGATTTTTGTAGTACAACATATTTCTCTTCGGCTTAAAGAGATATCTGGCCCCATATACTGAGCGAAATGCATTAATCAAAAGCGAATATTGCTGTCCAGCAAGTAGAACGACTGGTATAGTAGTAAGTATGCCGATTAATATCGGCAACTTGTTATGGAAAGTAACAAAGAAGCTGACACTAAATGCAGCCATCACAGTGAATATAGACAGTAAAAGTGTTGCTTGACCCAACATCAACTTTCTAGGCAATTCGAGAAAATCTTCTTCAGAAAAACGAGAAGTCATGATGGACAAGAACATGAGGATCGAAACTGAAGATAAGATAAAAGAAAGGGCATCCAATACGACATATATGATGAAGACTTTGTTTTGGTGGAACATTGGAAAGCCAGTGTTTTGGTTATACCCACCTGGGATTGAAAAGGCTACAGAAAACCCTATGGTGGAAATAAGTGCAGCAGCCACCATGGATTGATTAACTGTTGATTTGATCCACCTCTCACCCTCGTCACATAGTTGTTTGTGTTTTTTAGTGAATATGTCATGTGGGGTTTCGCCCCACTTAGTCTTCATTTTTCTATATGAAGGAGGGACCATAGCCTCAACTTCCTACAATATACATGAGATTATTAAATGTATCACAATTGCTCCTCCTGATGTAAATTTAATGGAAAAAAAAAAGGGGTTTATATATCCGGAGGCCACCCAACTTTTAACTTCTTTTTAAGCCTTCAATTTATCAAACTAACTTATAGGTCACCTATTTATGTGATTGCTTTAGTTTATACTGTGGATAATTTTTCGCGAAAATCTTTGAAACAACAAGAATAAAAGTTAAATATAACATATTAAAACAACACAAATAACTATTTAAATGTGAAATATCAGCTTTAGCCATTATTTACGTACAATCATATTTAGTCGAAAGTGATTTTTGATAATTTAGCTAATATTTTACGTTTCAATTTTCAATTTTGTTGTTTTGATATGTTAAAGTTAACTTTATTCTTAAAAGTTGTACAAATTTTTCAGTAAGAATATGAACAAGATTGGTATAAACGAAAATAAACACATATTTAAGTGACTCATAAGTTAGTGTAAATAAATGAGTTGCCTAAAAAATGTTTAATAGTTACTTGGCCTTCGCATACATAATCAAAAAAAAAAAAAAAAAAAAAAAAAAAAAAAAAAAAAAAAAAAAAAAAAAAAAAAAAAAAAAAAAAAAAAAAAAAAAAAAAAAAAAAAAAAAAATCATAATATGGTACGAACCAATTTTAGGTGTATATCTTCTTTAGCTTTAGATATATAGCTAGTACGAGTAACAAATTTGTAAGCAAATACATTCTATACTCTGATTATTATAAGTTTAAACAGGATGCAAATTTTAGGTTATTTCACACCGATAAAAGTGGGATTATTAACTACAAAATTTATGATCTTTTGTTAAGTTGGAGGTCCAGCTTTGATCGAAAAAGTAGCTAGGCAATTTTGGTGTACCCATATTATGTCTTACAACCAGTGTTCTAAAAGGCGCGCCAAGGCGTTGCCAAGGCGCGAGGCGTGGCCTCGGCACCACGAAATGGACCAAGGCGTGAGGTCTAGGCGTCGTGGGAAAAGGCGTGGAATAAGGCGCGAAAAGGCGTGCAAAGGCGCGCCTTTTTGGTAAGGCGTGACGACATTTTTAGAAGCATTTAGGGGATTTATGGATTTGGGCTTGAATTTCAAGTATTTGGGTTATTTCTTGGGCCTCGTAATTTGAAAACTTAATTCCTACTTGGGCCTTGTATTTGGGCCTGGCTATTTGGGATTTGATCTTTAGTATTTGAAATTGCTCTTATAAAATGATATAAAATTATAAATACATAAATTTATAAATATTTTGTTGCCGCCTTAAGCACGCCTTAAGAAACGCCAAGGCTTCGCAAAGGCGCGTAAGGCTTAAGGCGTGGCTGTGCCGCCACGCCACGCCTTTTAGAACATTGCTTACAACCCATAAAAGCGTTTATTGAGAGAGAAAAAAAAAAAAGAGNCTCTCACTCGGTAGTAGTGCAGCTAAATGCAACATATTATAGTCCTCTATATCTATAAGGCGAGTTATCATATCCTTCATTGAGCCAATCTCATATAATAGGTTATAAATACTTTTATGACGATATTTGACAGCTATGTGGAAGATAGTATGGTGTTGATTATTTATCTTCCATATGAGATCAGGAAAAAGATGAAGCAACTCAATTAGAAATTTAGCATTGCCTGTTTTTGCAGCTATGTGGAAGATAGTTTGGTGTTGACTATATGAGTCTCCAAATATGTCGTCAAAGTCATGCCCATGCTCTTTCACAATTTGTTCCAAAATGTTTTTCAGTAATTGTGTGGCCTCACTCGTCTGTGCTGAAAAGGATAAAACGAAAGCAACAGTTATGTAAGAAACCAAGTAGATGAACTAGGAGTTTGTCTTAAAGTAAGTTTATGCTAAAAAGATGTGAGTTGTGTCAAAGTTACTAGTGTGATGAACGTTCAATGAAACTCACCTGAGGTGAAGATTCTCTTGATAGGATGTGGGCGTATATCATGAAATGCATTGCGTTTTTGAGCCAATTCACGCATCACCTCCCTTACATTCTGTTTCTCTTCCGAAATAAGCTTTGATTTATTACGGTGATCTTTCAATATTTGCAGTGCAACATCTAAAAAAACGTGACAATGAATTAATGGAGGGAGGAGTCATCACAAAGCAGCAAAGAATATATCAAAAATATAATCCTAGCAAATGAAAGCCTTGGTGTCACTTTAAAATATCAAAGGTTGGGTGTCCCAATAAGAGTAAATTAGGTCTATGTATTTTGCAAATAAGAAAACTTATATAATAGAATAATGTATCATGATCGCTTAGTCTTATTATACCAGATTTATAAACATTAGATAAGTAAGTAAAAGCTCGCTTAGTCTTGTGAGCCCAATCAAGCTCGATATGTGAGGCTCGGGCTCGAACTTGTTTATTAAACAAGCTATATCTTAAGCTCGAGCATTTGTTCATTTATCGAGCAGAACTCAAGAATCGTACACCCTAGTTATATGCACATAAACATATTGTGACAAACATGAAATTGTAACAGATTCGTCGCTAAACACATACCGAAGCAATCAGCCTCAATGCATCTCAAGAAAATCTGATACCAATCATTATCGCTCCAAGCAGGATCCATTGGAAGTGGTAATTTATGATAGAGAAAAGTCACCATATCATGGTTTCCATGTAAAGCAGCCAAACAGAGAGGCATCATGTCCTTGTCGCCTCGAGTTGTCAGCATGGAAGGATCTTTCTCAAGTATGATTTTAGCCATTCCAACGTTTCCAGATATAGCTGCTAAACAGAGGGGGGTGTTGCCATGAACGTTCTGCAGCGCCATATCTTTTTTACTCATCTGGTTCACAAGTTTTTTCAAGAACCCGGTGCTTTGACCCATTGCTGCAATGTGGAGTGCTGTTTCCTTGTTTTTAGTGATACTATACGATAACCGGTGTTCCCTATGCTTAATGAGTCTGGCCAATTCATGCCAATCTCCTGCAATTGATGCTCTATAGAGAGGAATAGCAATATCGATATAGTCTCTTCCTAGTAATTCAGAGTTAAACTTTATATTAATGGCAGGATCAGAGTTAGAAGTAAAAGCTAAGCATCAATAAATGCTACTGTATCCCAGTAGTATTATGTCAAGAAAGAATATGTTGCAGCAGGTAACTTACCATCAAGTAGATCTCCACAAGGGTGGTTGTAATTTGGTGCTTGTGGCTGTTGCACGGGAGGGGTTGTCGGGTTCATAGCTACCCGGCTCGCGATCAGCTGCTTCTTTACCTGCAGAGTTATTCTATTAGTAATAACTAAAATTTGTAATACGAGGAAGCTAGAAGACAACTTTTCAAGGTTGACAGGCCTTACCAACAGAGAAAAAATAAAAGTGTATTGTGTGTATCATGCATGAAAGCTAGGCATGACCTTATATAGAGTTAGACTCCAATCATCCTGTTTAAAATAAGGGTTAGGTAATAGTATACAACTTTTTTTAGACCATTCGGTAACTTAACGTGGGTGGGTGAGTTAAGTTGTTAACGCAACAAAAAAATGGGTGAGTTACCTTACCGTGAGTGAAAGGCAAGAGGTGAGTTAACTCACCACGTTAAGCCTTTAACGTGCGTTAAGGCAGGCAAGGCAAAAAAAATAATAATAAAATTCATCCCACCCCCCTCTAATGGGGTTGAAATTGAAAATAATAATTTAGGTGAAGGTGAGTTATAGGTGAGTTATGCTACCGGGGTGGAAAGTCAAGAGGTAAGGTTAAAAAGGAAAAGCTGACGTGGCGCTGAGGTGGCAGTGCGTTAAGCCCTTAACGTGCGTTACCTTACCACATGCTCTTACAAGTGATCATTTTTCCGGTTATTTATTTATTTTTATTATTTTGTTTATATTAAAAATATATAAAATTGAAAGTGTAAAACAAAAAATATAAAGTTTAATAAGTCAAAAGTATTAAACTGACAGAAATAATAGAACATAAACTAATAAAAAAATTGTGTTGACTATAAACAGAGTAAGCCGGAGTTACCAATAACATAACACATAAGATAGGTTACAAAGACCCTCTAGATTTACAAGTTATACCCAGGTTTTTT